>CAUYPK010029951.1:0-96764 GCA_963574355.1 Loris lydekkerianus
ATTGTTAAATCATAGCTGTGTACATTAGTGCAATCAAGGGGTACAATGTGCTGGTTTCATATATAATCTGAAATATTCTCATCAAACTGTTCAACGTAGCCTTCATGGCATTTTCTTAGTTATTGCATGTAGACATTTATATTCTGCCTTTAGTAAGTTTCACCTATACCCATTCTAAGATGCACCATAGATGTGGCCCCACCCATTACCCTCCCTCCACCCTAACCTCCCCCCTCAGTTCCCCTTCCTTGGCCCTTTCCTCCTAGTCTTGTGCTATAGTTGGGTTATAGCCTTCATGTGAAAGCTATAATTTAGCTTCATAGTAGGGCTGAGTACATTGGATACTTTTTCTTCTATTCCTGAGATACTTTGCTAAGAAGAATATTTTCCAGCTCCATCCATGTAAGCATGAAAGAGGTAAAGTCTCCATCTTTCTTTCAGGCTGCATAATATTCCATGGTATACATGTACCACAATTTGCTAGTCCATTCGTGGGTCAGTGGGCACTTGGGCTTCTTCCATGACTTAGCAATTATCAATTGGGCTGCAATAAACATTCTGGTACAGATGTCTTTGTTATATTGTGGCTTTTGGTCTTCTGAGTATGAACCTAGTAAAGGAATTATAGGATCAAACAGCAGGTCTATTTTTAGGTCTCTAAGTATTCTCCAAACATCCTTCCAGAAGGGACGTATCAGTGGGCATTCCCACCAGCAGTGTAGAAGTGTGCCCTTTCCTCCACATCCACGCCAACATATCTGGTTTTGGGACTTTGTTATGTGGGCTACTCTTACTGGGGTTCTTAAGAGTGTCCGTGGTGAAGGTTCCGAAGTCTTGCTCATTCTCCCTGCATGTCCGTGGCAGCCTGTCTGAACGCTCAGTTCTAGGACTCAACGTCTCATCTCCACTTTGAACATCATATTTTTCAATAGTTACATTAAAGCACACACGTAATAGCTTCCGTATTATTCTTTTACCTTTGCAAGTCACCTTCTTTTTCCTTTTGAACATTTTTAGAATCTTTTCTTTCCTTTGATGATCTTAAATTTCATTCTAATGTGTCTAAGTAAAGTTGAGTTTAAAAAAAATTTTTATTCTGTATTTTTAATCTATCCATCTGGGCCTTCCATGAGCCCTGTCCAGCTGAGAATACCTTTTTTCTATTTCTTTTTATTTTATTTTTTTATTTTTACATATACGTTGTTTATTAGGCTTCCATTTTTTTGCCTTCACAAAATTAAAAAGGCTTAAATTTTAGTAACTAACAATGTTTAAAATAAGGACTAGAAACAGAAACCTCGTAAAGAACGAATGAACATAAATACATTCAGAAACCTTTTTTTCTACTTCTGTAAAAATCTGGGTCTTTTCTTGCTTTTCAAAATGTTTCCTTCCCGCGGAATCTTCTCTCTCCCTGAGAGCTCCTATCATGTGGCTGTCTAGAGCTCCCTCCACCACATCCACACTTTCTAACTTATTCTTTTCTCTTTAACACTGCCGTAGACCTTGGGGGTGAACTTCTCACTCATCCCACCTTCCAGCTTCATTCTGTCTCCTACATTCTGACATTCCAACCATCTCCAGGGTTCACTATTTAAAATATTATTGTTTTAGACTTTCAGATTCCTTTTCGTATGTGCTTGGATTTGCTTTGTGCTTTTAATGTCCGCAGTTACCAATCTGAGGGCATTTTAAAAACTTTTATTTTAAATTTTTGTTCTATCTGATCCATTAATTCTGTTTTGACTGCCTTTTATGAAATAGCATGTGTGCATCTCAAATATCTCCCTACCTTTCCTCTAGAGTTCTCAGCTGTTTGGGCTCACAGGTTGCATCTGCCAGATGGGGCAAAATCATTGGCCTCCGTTTGGGCTCTTCTGGGTAGGGAGGGGATGGTTTTTTTTGTTTTTTTTTTTTTTTTCCTAGTAGTGGGAGAGGCTGACTCAGAGTGGGGACCACCTTGTGTTGAACTCTGGGCTCATCCACCCACCTCTTTTCTCTCTTGTTGCACAAAGTTTATCAGCATATGTCTCGCTCAGTGCCTCTTCCCAGACATAGCTGTTATTTGGGAGTGGCCTCTGGATTTACAGTTGGCCAACTAAGAGAGAGGACAGAGGGTGAGAAGGGAACGGGCTGCTTCGGCAGCCCGCCCAAAGGGTGGCTGGCCCTTCTCCCAGGTGGGTTCCCACCTTGTTCTGAGGGCACTGTTTCTGCTTCTCTGGGAGGTGAGCCAGGATGGAGACTGCCCTGTTGATTTCCCCAGGGTGTCGGGGGGCGGGGGGTGTCAGTGCTAAGGGCTCCAGAGGGGAGGCAAGCAGCATGCTGCGCACGGAGCTGCAGATGCCTGAAAGTCGGATAAGGCGGAGGAGGTGGTTGGCAGCCCTGCTGTCTTCCAGGCACTGTGGATGTGCATCAGTATTACATGGGTGATGCAAGAATTGGGACACAGATTCTGACAAGTGTGAAGAAATAGGATGGAAGCCCCTTAAATCAGGAGAGAAGTGGTGGCAATCCCTTAGCTCAGGGATGTCATGCAAATTTGAGCCTGTGTGCCTACTGTGACCAAACTGGCAGCCACTGTGGACACAAGTGCTTCTCAGACTTTGCTCACAAACAGATCAACAGGGGATCTTATTGAAATGCAGATTCTGACTCAAGGAGTCAAGGTAGAGACCAGCGTCTGCCTTTCCCACAAGCTCCAGAGAGATGCTTGGGATGCTGGTGGCTGTGGACCATACTTTGAGCAGCAAGCTTCTAGAACCTTGCAGTTAGATGGATGATGAAGCCTGGAAGTGTCCAGGCAGAAGACCATCAGGCTCACATGGCAAAGCTGGGAGGAAGTGGCAGCACACAGCAAGTTTCATCTCTGATCTAGCTGTTTAGTATTTTCTCACACTTGCATATCATTTCAAAATACTTTTTTGATTTGTCTATTTTCTCTGTGTTGTTAGACCATCTCCCAAACACGTTACAATGCAGTTTTCATTTATTGAAAGTCCATTCATTAATAAATAATACAGCACGACCTCTGCAAGTGACCACCTGAGGGACTGTAACAAACAGGTCAACACATGGAGGTGGTTAGCATAAAGAACTAGGCCTGCTCTACTGATACACACACGGTACATGTGACCGGTCTATGAAGATTAGGTCGACTTAAGGAGGTCAATGCATTGCAGGGAGGAGGTCAGCTATGAAGGCGTTACTATAATTTATTAATGAATGATTTTATTAATGGAATCCATCTCTATTCACTCTTGTCTCTGACAAACACTTAATGAGTGTCTGCTCTATGTGATGCATGGTTCTAGGACAGAGAACATAGCAGGAAATAAAACAGACAGTCCTGGCCCTACTTTTGTAGGAAGAAAGAGACAACTAATGAGTGATCAGATGTGTGTATATGAATGAGTGCCCACAGTTGTACCTACGTGAGAAGTACATAGGAAAAACACAGGTTTGTAAAAACAAAATGACTACTAGGTCAGGTGGGGGAGAGGTAGTCGTCAGGGAAGATCTGCCTTCATTAAATCAATGTTGAAATAGAAGAAGGAGGAGTACCAGGGCTCCAGTACAGGGCTCTGGGCATGTCATGGCCACAACAGGGACCCTATTGCTTGGAGCTGAGTGAGAAAAGGTAAGACAGCAGGATATGAAGCCAGTGTGGTCCTGAGAGCAGAAAATGTGGTGCCTTGATGCAGTGAAAGGACTTTGGCTGCTACTCTGAGAAACAGGACACCAATGAACTACGTGGAGCAGCAGAGTCCCATGACTCTGTTTTAAAGAGTCCCGGACGTGTTTTAAAGAGATCACCCTGTGAATGGTCTGGAGGTGTGGGAGGAAACTGAACACAAGGAAGTTAATCCTATGATAGGACAATGACCTCTCCAAGGACGTGACAGAAGCATAGGTGGGAGAAGTGGTCGAATTTTGTGTATTATGGCAGGAAAGCCTACTGTATATTCCAGTGGATTAGATGTGGGGTGTGAAAGGAAGGAGAGGTGTCAAGGATGATTCCAAAGTTTGGTGTCAATAAATTAGAAGACTAGCATTTCTGTTTACTGACATGTTGGTTCAAGGTTGAGCTGTCTACTAGACATGGACATGGAAATGTTTGAGTAGCCAGTTGGAGATACATGTCTGGATTTCAAGGCAAAGTCCAGGTTGGGATCTGTCATTCAGAGTCACAAAAATAGGTAAAGTATATAAAACCATAGGACTGGGTGAGTTCACCTAGGATAGAATGTACCTCGGGGAAAAAAGAGATTATAGAGGTAGAATAGTGTGATACCTTTCCTCACCCATCACAAAGGTAATGGCTAGCACTTCAATAACCAAAGACAAGGTAACAACAACAACAACAAATAAACCAAATTTATTTAATCAAAATTTTATATGACATAAGAACCTTCAGAAATGAAGGCCCAAAGACTCAGGGAAAACTATTTTTCAGCTTAGGTTCAATGAAGAATGAACAGCCATGTAGAAATGCTATTGGACAAGGGGGTAAGATCTACTGGTAAGACCTGTCTGTTCACATTCTTTTTGGCCTCTCTGTGTATCATTTCCTCCTATGGGTATGAGAAAGGACCCTTCTGGAATGGAGGTCTTCAAAGAGAGAAAGTGACTTTTCTAGGTTGTATGGCTTCTTTTGGGGGAGGGGTTCTGGTTTCTATGCCCTGCCTTGGGAAGAAGGTATTTTGCTTTCTGTGACTTGGTTAGGTGGAAAGAGAAGGATGGGGGGCAAGAGGATTCTTCTGAGTCTTTTCCAGTATTTTTCAGTCCAACGCACTCAGCATGTCGAGGTGTCATACTATGGGGTATAGTGTTCTGAGCCACAGCGAAGCCCAGTCAAGAGTGCTGCAGTGTTCATAGAAAACACAGACAGGATAAAGAAGAAGGAAAATCAGTCACAAAAGTCACAAACGTCTTTTGGCAGTTTGATAAATTTACTTCTATGATCCCGGAAGGCCAATTTAGGGTATTTATGTCTCATATTGCTGGGTTGCAGTGTCGCACGTTTGCCTATAGGTGGTGCCACTTAAGAAATATGAAATATTTAAAGGCATTATTTATTTTAGACTTCAACCTCAGAACATTATGTTTCTGAGATCCGTCCATGTTTTGTGTGTATCCCAAGTTTCTGTAATGTAAGTAAATATTCTACCTCGGTGCTTTTGTAAGTCTTGGATTCTGAATTTACTTGAAATAACACATACATACAATTAACTTAAAATTGGTCAAATTCATGCTAATGTGTACAAATATGCACAAAATAGAAATAGCCCTATGATTTGTTTTCTCACAACAAACATTCTGAGTCTGAAATTAAACTTCATCACAACTTGAGTTTTGGATCAAAATTTGAGATGATCTCTTTGCTCTGTTTCCAGCTCAGGTCTTTGTCATGTCTCTGCAATTGGCATTTCAGATTCTTTTTTATTTGAGATGCAAATCTCTGCGGAAATCCCCCCAACTCTTGTACCTCTCAAAGCCAAACTTTGAAAGGATATGATATTTAAGTGACTTGGCAGGGGCAAGCTAGAGTAGTTACAACCTGAATGCGGAAATTCTGCTCATTAACAAGTTGTTAAATAATTAATAGGTTTGTGTTTAATTGCTTCTGTGTATATAATCTTGCTTTTTCTGAAAACCATCATTAATTTTCAGTTAGTTCCACTTGAAGTAACAAGGCCTAATGCTTCCAGTTGAAAAAAATGAATATTTATGAACACTTGCTCTATCTGAAGCTAGAAGAAAAACAGGATTATTCAGTTTCTTAATGTTTGAAAAGGAGTTGGTGGGGGGAGGAAAATTGGTCTGTTTGAGTCTCTGGCAATATGTTTATTTGGCACGTTTGGATCTCTGACCCCAGCTAATTTCTCTAGAGAGCTTGTTAAATTTTATTTTCAATGGAAATTCTGTCTTTAAGGATTCCAGTTTTCTAAAGACTACACTTAGGACAACATAATATTCTCACACAAATGGATCTGTGGAAATGCTGGTTTGGGTATGGTCACCAGGTGGACAACTTCTGTCACTTGCGCACAAGTGAATAGCTCTAAGAAAAGTTCAGGAGTGTGAGACCAAACCCAGGGCCCACAGTCCCTCGGGGCCAGGGGGCTCTGCAGCTCAAGTGGCAAACACTGTCCTAAAATGCAATTCCTGGGCAGGCTTCTGTCCTGTGCCCTGAACCCTGAGGTTGAAGAAATGGGTACAATCAGGCTGGATCTCTACCAGTTGTCAAAACAAAATCAACCCATCTGTAGGACAGAAAGTGAGGTGGAGGGGGACTACAAGCAGTTTTATTTTCTTCTTCCCGGCTTTTGTGTTTCCCAAATTATTTTTCATTATAAAGTAACATGATCATACAAAAGAAAATCAGCTCACTGTAGCTCCTAAGGAAAAGACACTCAAAAAGCACGTTGTCTGAAGTTATTTGGTAATGAACTTTGCTTGTCTGTTTCATTGACTTTTTTTTTTTTTTTTTTTTTAATTTGTGGCCGGAAGAAAGCCCATCCTTCTGTGTGTGCATGTCTAACCAGCATGTTACTTAGTTTTGCATCTTTTTGACTATTATTAAAATGGTCCCTTATTGAACGTGATCTTCCGGGACTTGTCTTTTTCACGCAACATTATGTTTCTGAGATCTATCCATGTTGTTGTATGCATCCCGTAACTCATTTCCTTTTAATGGTACATCATGGGGACTTGTTTCGTAATATTACGCATCTCGGATGCACCCATGTGGTTCTGCCGCCGTTGTTCATTTGTGTTTAATGGTGCAGAATGTTTGATTGTGTAGATAGACTGTAATTTTTCTTATCCACTCTCTAGTTGATGAACAGGAGTTCCCGGTTTCTTCGCTGATCTGAACTGTGCTGGCCCCTGACGTATCTATGCAAGAATTCCTTTAAAGAATGTCCCTGGGAGTATATCGCTAAGTTCCACACCTGTGCCTGTTCAACTTTACAAGATAATGCTGCATGGTTTCCAAAGTAGCTGTGTACACTTGCATTACCACTGTCTTATCAGTTTATTAGTTGCTGCTAACCCTGTGGAGGTGAAATGAGATGTTCTATCCATTGTATCTTAATTTGCGTTCGTTCGAGTACTAAGGCGGCCAATTACCCCGCCTGTCTACTGTGCACACGGGTTTCTCCTGGGAAATGATAGTTCTTGTCTGTTGCACCTTTTAATATTGGTTCGTTTCTTTTTGTCTTATTGACTTAAAGGATTTCTTCATATATCCTAAATACTAAAACTTTTATTGTTTTCAGTTATAGGCACTGGAAATATCTTCTCTCAGTTTTTAGCTTTCTTCTTTTTTTTGAGACAAAGCCTCAAGCTGTTGTCCTGGGTAGAGTGCCATGGCGTCACAGCTCACAGCAACCTCCAACTCCTGGGCTTCAGCGATTCTCTTGCCTTGTCCTCCCAAGTAGCCGGGACTACAGGCACCTGCCACGACACCCAGCTATTTTTTGGTTGTAGTTGTCATTGTTTGGCAGGCCGGGGCTTAATTCGAACCTACCAGCTCTGGTGTATGTGGCTGGCCCCTTAGCTGCTTGAGCTATAGGCACCGAGCCAGATTTTAGGTTTATTTATGGTATGTTTTGGTAAATAGTTTTGATTGCCAAGTCGTTACAATTATTTTTTAAAGTATTTATTATTTTGGTTCTGTTTTATGAGTTACCTGACTCAAACTTTTTATTTGTATACACACACACACACACATATATACACATATAATACATTAATTAATTAATTAATTTTGAGACAGAGTCTCACTCCGTGGCCCTAGGTAGAGTGTACTGTGGTGTCATAGCTCACAGAAACCTCAAACCCTTGTGCTCAAGTGATCCTCTTGCCTCAGCCTCCCGAGTACCTGGGACTACAGGTGCCCACCACAACACCGGGCTAGTTTTTCTACATTTAGTAGAGACCAGGTCTCTCCCTACTCAGGCTGGTCTTGAGCTCTGGAGCTCAAGAAACCCACCTATCTCGGCCTTCCAAAGTGCTAGCATTACAGGTGTGAGCCCCTGCACCCAGCTTATATTTTCTTTTAAACATGTTTGAGTTCTGCTTTTTACTTGTAAGCTTTAAATTTATTTGAAATTAATTTTTTGCAGAATGTAAGGTAAATAGCCTATTTCACTTTTAAAAAATATAGATAGCCAATTGTGTTAGCACTATTTATTGAAAATCCCCTCCTTGCCCATTACTCTGCACGGCCACCTCATTTTTTTCCCATGTGGGTCTAATTCCGTGCTCTCTGCACTTGACGCCTGGCCAATTTACCCACTTGGGTGGCAATTTCGCATCATCTCACGGCCGTGTCCTGGTAGGTGTTGATGCCTGCTGCTGCAAGTCTTTCATCCTATTCTTTATTTTTATATTACTCTTGGTACTTGTACATTCATGTACATTTCAGAATCAATTTGTCAAGTTCCATAGAGTCCCCATTCAAATTTGGATTGGAAGCTCTTCATATCTATAGACCAATTTAGGGAGGATGGATAACTTTTGGTTAAGTTTCCCTACTATGCACACAGACATATTGCAACTAAAAAGAAGATGCTGTTATGACATAAGACTAGAAAAACAGCAAGCACATCTAAACAAGATTTATAAAAGACATGTTCTATAGATGAGCTAGATAGCAACATGGAAACGATTCAGAACCACGTTACTGCTCTGAAAGGTAGACCGAGTCACTCTTCTGTCCCGCATACACAAGAATATAAAGAGAGAAACAATGAAAGAAAAACTTAGAGACAGGGACGGTAGATCTGAAAATAAAATAATTACCTAATAATGGGCAATCCAGAAGTAATGAAGGAAAAGAATTAAAAAAAAAAAAAAAAAAAAAAGATTAAAAAGTAATAGAGGGCAGCACCTGCAGCTCAAAGGAGTAGGATGCTGGCCCCATATGCCAGAGGTGGTGGTGGGTTCAAACCCAGCCCTGGCCAAAAAAACTGCCAAAAAACAAAACAAACAAACAAACACACAAACAAAAAAAGCAGTAGAAAGAAATGACCCAGTGTTGAAAAGATTCGGGTGTAAAGGAATTGTCAAACACCAAGCAGGATCAAGGTAAATGTATATTTTAACTTTTAACCTGCATTTTAAACATTCATTTCAGTGTGCATGTAACATACATTTTAACCAGTGTTTCAAAAGAATATTTAAAATTTTAGCCCTCAATATAGCTGGAATTTCTGAAAGTTTACGAGAAAAAAAATCAATCCTGAAAGTGTATCAAGAAAAGGGAGCAGGGCATTTTCAAAACAGCAAAAATTACACTGGTATTGGCTTTGGAAGAAAATATATTCTAAATACTGAAACTTTTTTGTTTTCAGTTATAGGCAAATTGCTAAACAATAACAAAGGCAGTGTCTCCAAAGTTGTAAGGGAAGGGGACTTGAGTTTAGAATTGTATATTAAGCTAAAGGATCAGTTGACAGAGGATAAAATAATCTTCCAAATGTGCAGATATTTTTAAAAATTATACTACTTCTAAAATGTTCTGAAAGAAAAACCATCAAACACGCATACCAGGAGAGCTCAAGTGGAAGCCCAGGCTGTCGGCTTCCCGCCGCAGAACAGACAGTGTAAAGCAAAGAAAGGCAAAATGCAATTCAGTCAAAAGCTTCAGAATGCCGTTAATGTTGCTGCCTTTGTTTGAATGAAATAAGAAGCTGTAATATTAAAAAATTAAAACAATCTGAAACTAAAATCTGAACAAACTCAAAACCCAGATCACTAGAAAAAATATGTTTAATGTGTTGTTTTTACATAAAGATGCTGTAGAATCTAATTCACTGTGGAGAGGAAAAAAAAGCACATCCATTGGCAAAAAATTTAAAGGCTGTTGTTAGTTCACCAGAATTAAGTTTTCCAAACTCCTGGGGAGAAAAATATGAAATAAGAAATGAACTTAATACAGTAGATTTCAAGAGGGAGGGGAAAAAAGAGGGTGAAGTAACAGGGTAGTAGGAATGAAAGAAAATAGAATTTCAGACACTGTGAAGGAGTTAAAATTTGGGTTAAAATAAAGCAAGAGAAGAAAAATATGGTACAAGCTGATTTCCATAAATAAAACCAAAACAAAATAAAACCACATTACTAAACGGGAAAATAAGCAAATGGACAGCTACTTGAAGAAGATAATAACAACTTAAACCTCGATGACATTATTGTTGGGGATTTAAGGACAACTAAGCTGGCTGCCTCACTGCACCTGTCAGCCACCATTCACGAGTGCTGCCTCTGAGAAGGGCTTTGTACCAATTATTCCACTTAATATCCACAAGAAATTCATGAACTCAGTGGCTTTACTGTCATTTCACAGATGAGGAATTTGAGATTCAGAGAAGATGAGCAATTTGCCAAAGATCATGAAGGTAGGAAGTGGCAGAGCTAGAAACAGAAGAACTGAAAGTTACGGACACAGCCTCTTGAGGACCACACTTAAAATTGTGCAGCTGGGGCAAAGGTTGCCTGTCTACTCGGCCGTCCTGTTCCAAAGAACCTCAGCATGTTCTTCAACCTGCAAGCCTGAGGCCCAGGAACAAACACCTTCCCTGTTTCCCTCTTGTTCATCTCTTCCCTTTCACATGGCATCACTCCGAAAAGGGAATCTTTCCTTGGTTCTCAAGAAGATTGCACCACAGCTATCGGACCATTCTTAAGAAAAAAATGCTAGTTCTCAAGTTCAAGGACTGTGAAGGTTCCAACTTTTCAGAACGCACAGGAAAAGTCCATCTGGACTTCCTGCCCAGTGACATCCACAAAACTATAATGAATACCTATGTGCACTGCAGGGCCAAGTGCTGTCCCCTGCCCAGGGATGGCCCTTGTGAACAGGGCTGGTCGTGCTCCTGTGCGCTTGGGCCTCTGACCCAGGCCTCCAGTCCACTGTGCTGCAGAGACAATGCTGTCCTCCGTGGCCTGCTGGGTACCAGCTCCCCTGCCTCCTCTCGGGGCTGGAGAATGGGAAGTGTTCCCGAGGGACTGGGCTTCAGGAACCAAACCATGCCTGTTCTGTTTAATCTGCAGACAGGTATATAAAGGATGAAACATAATGAGCCGGTTGTTTGCTGATGCTTGGAGGCTTCCACAGTGGGGTTCCAGACAAAGCATTGTGGTTATTTTAAGATAATACAAATCACTGATGCTGTGATATAGAAAGAATGTGCCCAGGGCCCGGTTCTTCCCGGGAAGCCTGCACTGACTCTGCATGCCTTCTCTTATCTGGCAGAATCCTTCCTTCCAGGTAAATTCTCATAGAGCAGAGTCCTGCTCCTGTGACAATCTATCCAAAGGCTTCTGAGGGTGCTGCTAGGCTGCGCAGAATGTGGTCCAGACTCTGTGGCTGGGCATTGATGCACCCAGGACATGACATCAGCTGACCTGCCCAGTTCAGCTCCAGCCTCATCTCACCCACACGTTGTCCTTTCTTCCTGAAGACATTTTCTGATCATGTTTCTCTGCTGTGCCAGCTCCCTATCTCTGCACTATCCAGAGTCTCAGCCAGGTGACCAAGGAGATTACAGAAATTTCAATAGGATTGAGAATGAGAATTGCAGCCTGGATTCAGGCTTAGCATTTGCTAGTTCTCTGGTTTGGGGTGGGCTGGCCGGTGCACATCACCGTCGTCCCAGTCAGAGCCGTCCTCACTGGCTTCATCACAGAGGCTGCAGTGACAGTGGTGATGGCACCGGGGACACTGTTAGGAGGGGCTACTTTGCATCTGATGTTTACTCCGTACCTGAGTAGCTTCTTGGGAACCATCATGTCAACTCTGAGAACTGGGGACTGTTACTCTGTTTTACAGACGCATGAAGTGTGGACCCAGAATTCAAGGAAGGCCCCAGGTTACAAAATTCTATTTCTATGAAATACTCAGCTTTGGCAAGTCCATGGAGAGAGTGTATCACTCTGGTTTCTCTTGGGAAACAGAACCATAGAGATGTGTGCCTGTGTGTGCAGAGGAAGCAGGAAGAGACTTTTTATGGGCATTGACGCATGTGATTGGTTATGGGGATTATGGAGGCTGAGAAGTCCCCCCCATTGGGCATGCAGGCTGGGAATCGGGGACCTGGGGATGCAATTCCGTGTGAGTCCAGAGGCCTGAGAACCAAGGGTGGGAAGAGGGCAGACAACATGGTTTAAGTCCCAGAGCCCAAAGGCCCAAGAACCAGAGCTCCAGTGTTCAAGGGCAGGAAAAGAAGGTTCAGGGATAGAATTCTCCCTTCCTCTGTCTTTTTGTGCTATTTGTGCCCTCAGTGGATTGGAGGATGTTCCCCCCACATTGGTGAAAGTGGATCTTCCTTATTCAGTGGATCTCCTAATTCAAATGCTGATCTTATCTGGAAACATCCACTCACACGTACCCAGGAGCAGGTTTCACCAGCTATCTGGACACCCCTTAGCCCAGTCAAGTTGACGCAGACATTTAACCATCTCAGACAGAAAGCAGACTAGTGGTTTCCAAGGGCTGAGTGGTGGGGAAAGTGGGGAGTGACCACTGAGGGGTGCAGGTTTTGCTTCAGAGGTGGAACTAGAGTAGTGACAGCTGCACAACGCAGTGACCGTGTTAAGTGACACTGAATTAACTGCTTTGAAACTGTCAAAATGGTGAATTTTATGTTACGTATATTTTATCACAATTAAAAAAAATTCAAGGCACTTGTGTGAATCTGAGTATTTATGATTTAATCATCTTGCTCTGTGCTGTCTTAACTTGGCTTTGCTTCCCCAGCTGTGGAAGGTGGAGAAGAAAAGACCTCACAGATACTATATGATTCATGGGGGCTGGTGAAAAATAAAAATGCAGGTTTCTTGTTAAAAATATGTATATATATTAAGAGTTTCAAGCTGAGGACAACGGAGCATAAAACCAGGTGCCCCCTGGGACTCAACAGGGCACAGTCACAAAACTGGCCCAGGCCGCAGGGCATCGTGAAGTTGACACCACACTGTGCATGAAGCTGTCACCTTCAGAACTTGAAGGCAAGGACACGTCTCACCACAGAGACAAGGGGGCTGCCAGTGTGGCTCATCTGTCCCAGACGCATGGACCTCGCTTGAAATCTGTTCCAGACGTCTAACTTTAACAATCCCAGAGGGGCTCTTCATTTCATGAACAATAATAGCAGTAAAGAAAATGGGGAAGGACAATGGAACAAAACACTCAGCATCTACTGAACAACTGGTATCGCTCCTGGGTAAATATTTCATCACATAGCTGTTCAGTGGCAGAGCTGGGGTGTCAGACCCAAAGTCTGCCTGCTTCCAAACCGGTGATGTTAGCAGTGAACTTACTCTCAGGTAACGCACTGACTGAGGCTGTATAACCACCAAGCTAAAATAGTGAACAGTCCCCTGGAGGGGCCCTGTCATCATCAGCAAAGCCCTCAGCTGAGTGTTGTTTAAGAAAGCGTCTTTGTGGTGGGTGAACTTCAGTGCTTCTTCCTCCTCTAGGTTACCCCAAACTCCCGCCTCTTCTGCACCCCCCTTGGCTCACCTCCCGCACGGCCCCGCACTGTGTTTTCAGTATCCATTTGCAGCCGTGGACAGTTCTCAACCTCGCCCTTTGCAGGTGTCAAAGTCAGGACTTGGACACATGGCTTTGCATTACTCTTCACAGTCAGGTTTGTTTCTGCTGGGACGTCACCTCTGAGTGGTGACAATGCCGCCAGCTTCCCTGAGGATCCCGGAGTCACGGAGACAGGTGGAAAAGTGGAGCCCCCCCCCACTTCCTCTCTTCCTGGGGTGTCACGTTCCTTGGTGAGCAGTCAGGGAGAGCAGCAGTGTCCACAGTGCGTGGCTGGAAGTGGCCCCCCAACCTCCTGGGCATCCGGCTGCATCATCATCCCCCACCTGCTCCAAGGCTGCAGGAGGGCAAACTTCTGTGCCCCTGACTCAGCTTGGTCTTCCCAGGACCCTGTGGAAACACAACCAGGTATTTTTACAACCAGGCTTCAGAGCCCGGATCAGATCCTGCTTCTTTCTCAAAAAAAATTTTTTTTTAATTTCTCCCTACATGGACTTTGGTCCATGGCAGGTACTCAAAGAAATGGAATTGACAAACCTTTGAGGAAAGGAGCAAATAGAGCCTTAACCAAGAAAGTGTTAGGATGTGAACTGCGGTCACGGGTGTCCCTCAAATTGTACTAAGCTCTCCCTAAGTGTTTGCCAGTTTGTCCCGACGGGAGAGGGCTGAACTGTACTGTGCTGGAAAGACAGCTCACTGCCTGCTCCAACTGCTGTTCCTCACGCTGGAGAAACCACGGTTACCATAGCAATTGGCTGAGGTCAAGGGTACCTGGGCCAGGGACGGTGCAGGTACAGGTGTGTGCAGCAAGCCGGGCCCACACCAAGCAAGGAAATAAATAGTGCCTCTTCAGAGCATGGCAGCAAGTGTGACGGTAGAAAGGCCTGTCTCACTGAATGACATGGAATGGGAGCTCAGAGTGCCTGGCTGTCACCACCGTGTCCAGTCTGTCTTCTCACAAACCCTCTTCTCCGGTTGTCAATCCGTTCTTCTCGGGGCCGCCTTTGTCTAGAGGGCCCAGCTTGGTGGGGGTGGCCCTGGCACCCGAGGCCCCCTTTGTCTGCTTGTCACTGCTGAGCTGTGTCCTCTGCAGTCCCTGATGGCCTCGCCTGCCTCTCCTGCCTCTGCCCCACCATGCTGCCAGCCTTGTCTCCCATCTGAACCCAGCCAGGCCTGTGGCCCGCGAGTCCCCACCCCGTGGCTATCTTTAGCTCCATTGATTTCCAGTCTAGCTCTGTTTCTCTCCTGATTGCTCACAACACCCTGACAGCTTCCTCCTGGAGCGTTATCTGTGAATAAGTTCAATGACGAGATACCAGCTTTGTAATCGGGCAGACTTTGGGTCTGATGCCCCAGCTCTGCTGCTGACAATCTTCATGATTAAATATTTACCCCGTGGTCTCCTTCTCGTCAGCTGGTGTGTCCTCCTCTGTAGAAACAGGTCCCTGGGTCTGTCCCACCACGGCCATGGATCTTTCTCCCCTTTCTGTCCTTGGAGCCCCCTGTTCCTGTGGGGTCTCTCTGGGTCTGTGTTTCTGTAACACCAGGCCTTGCTCCATATTCCTAGACCCCACTGTTAGCCTTGCCTTCTCCTATAGCTCCCAAACACCTGGGAACACCCTCCCCCCACACACTGCCCAGCTCCTCCGCTGCAGGGAGGCTCCCCTGCCCTCTCACCCCTCCGACCCCCCAGCAGTGAAGGGAGGGACACACCTCGCCGTGGTTTGTAGCCTACCTGCGCCATCCCCAGGTTCTCCGAGCCCCACCCACGGGCATTGTTATGGCACCCAGGAGATGCTGCTTGTCAACACTGGGTTCAAATACCTCGAAAGCCCCACAGGTGCCCTTTAATTTGGGGTAAAAGCAGAAAGCAGGCTTAGTCGGGGCCATGCTTTCCCAGCCCACACTGGCTGCTGGCACAATTCTGAGTGCTGCACAGCCCCGGGACCCTCTCCTATTTTCAGTGAAGAAGCTGTGAAAATTAAGAAGTTATTCCCTGGAATCGAGACCCTTAAGAATCATAAACTTCACCTGCAGTGCATCTTCCAAAGGTACATGTGAGACTTAGTAAATGTAGAATATAAATGTCTTAACACAATAACTAAGAAAATGCCAGGAAGGCTATGTTAACCAGTGTGATGAAAATGTGTATGGTGCCCCATGATCGCATTAATGTACACAGCTATGATTTAATGAAAAAAAAAAAAAAAAAACAAACCATAAACTTCCCTGGCAATTCAGTGACCCGTGTGTTCCCTGGTATACTTGCAGGAATCATTAATAGAGTGGGTTTAATAATTATAGCAACAATCTAAACAATGATAACACCATGCTCGGCACAGAGTGTCTGCTAACTAAATAATATCCAGGTATTGATAAATAATTATAAATAATCATCAGAGAGGAATACGGTTTATTAAAACAATACCTTGCAGTGAACCGTGAGCCAACAAAGAGCTCTCTTCCCTTCTTGGGGAAGGTGTGGCGAAAACAGCCGTGTGTGGTGGAGCCCTCCCAATGCTCCCTGGGTTTGCTTACTGTCACCGTCTGCTGAGTAAGCTTAGAAAAGGTGAGAAGGTGTCCTCAGGATATTTAAGATCTGCTGTGCAGGGCTGGGTGCAACTGCTTCTGGAAGACCTAAAATATCAAAGGATAAAACAAGGTAATTGGACCGGAGACTCTGCAGGACACATTTCAAAGGGTGCAGCCACAAGTTAATGAATCCTGTCTCTCTATCGAATGCCCCCCATCATGTGTCAATAAAATTTTCAGAGAGCGCTAGCCAAGATGTCTCAGATAGATTTTTCATCTTAGCTCCCCTAGGACTCCATTAGAGCTTTCATGTTGGCTGAAAACTAAACTGTGAACAGAGGTCCTGGTAACCAAGCTCTAAGCACTTGATGTGTATCAGAGAATTCCATTCTCTCAACAATCCTTTGACATTTTCGTGCCCAGTGTCCAGTCAAAGAAACTGAGACGGAGCCTCCTTAGCCAGCATGTTCCAGGGGTCAGTGCCCAGGTCTGTCCACGCCTAGGCCTGTGCTGTTGACGGCCTTCCTGAAGGTCCTCCATGGCTTATTCAAAACGTGGAATAGTTTAGTCGACCTGCTCAATCAGAGAGGAGGGGATAGGATCAAGCATCAGCCAGAGTTAGCGTGTGGTGTCCTGGAACACCCTCTCCCTGTGTTTAAACGGCGCCAAGTAAGTGGCTGCAAAGAGCTCAGCGCAATCTGTTTCTCCCTGTGACTTTGCATCTGCACCCAGGGGTCCAGGAAAAGCATGACTCAGCCCTGATGGCAGTTTTGCAGGCACTCACACTACACTCAACAGATGTCTTTTGATTCTGCAGTATTTCCAACTGTCAGAGCCGAAAAAGCAATAAATAATAATGTTCTCACATTTACATAGTAATCGAACACACTGTATAGTAGAATAACTTTGTTTCTTTTCATTTCAATATTTTGTAAAGCCTTTTGCATTCTTGGGACGTTTGCATATCATTCCCAGGATGCTTGTGGAAAGCAAATATTTAGACTACACGGACATTATTCAGTTTTAGAACATATTTTTTTCCCAGGAAAATAAATGTTACTTAAAGCAGATGGTGCTACCATCTCTGGTGCACAGTTTGTAAGCCTCCTTAATTTATTTTTACCCTCTCTATACGGCACTATCTTTAAAACATCCTCTTATGGAAACCACAGATGTGTATGAGGTACTGACCATCTTTTTCTCCTTCTTTCTTTTTTCTTCCCCGATGAAGATTCACATGGAAGAAAGCTAATCTCGAGCAAATCCTAATGTGAGTTATTCTTCTTTAAAAAACCATCTACAGCTTTCAGAACTCAAAGGGCTGCCTCCATACTTTGTTGTACAGCCCTGCACAAAGCTACGAAAAAGAACTCAAAACAGGAACTCAAAACACGCAGACGTGTTCACATCTGGAATAACTTCTTGTTATTCTGAAAATTTCGATATAATATTGGTTGTGATTTATGAGGTTCTTCCATTTCAGACTTTGTCAGCATTAATGTAAAGGATGGATTCCAATGAGAGGTGAAAGATTAATGGTGCTGTGAGCAAATTTCAGAATCTATAAGCTTTGTCCAATTGGGTCCAAAATTGTGCATTCGGAGGAGGAATGCTGACGTGGTGGCCACATGAAGAATTGGAGGCTGGACACCAAAGAGGCAGCTGGCCATCGTGCTGCCCCGCCTCTGTCGGGCTCCTTAGAGTGGGGTAAGCAAAACGCAGTACTTAATAATGAGGAGTTGCATTTAATTTAATTTCCCTGATTATTGAAAAGTGGTTACAGGAAGATTAAGCTTTAAAAGTAATAGCATTAGCAAGTGATCCATTAGCAAGTGATGGATCCACGGTGATCCATCAATCTGCAAAGCACTGGGCCTCAGCTCCCTGTCCTGTGACTTTATTATTAATAACAATGAATGATCATGACCAGGCTTCCGGAGCAGCCTTTATTTCAGAATTCCAAGGCACTGTCCCAAGGTTAACCTGTTCACTCTCATACCTTTGCAATTCCTGAGTTCGAGGTAACTGGGCAGCAGAGAGGAGGGGTGCACAGGTGGGTGCTGCCAGGTCCCTGGAGCTTTCCAGCCTCCAGCTCTGTGGAGACCCTGCCCGGGCCATGCTGGACCCTGGGCCGAGGAGCTGGAGCTTTGACAGGTTGCCCACGGCAGGTGAAGGGGCACAGGCTCTGGCTGTCATCACTGCTTTGTCAGTCCATTGAGGGGGGTGAGGGGTGGAGGGAGATTAAGACTCCCCAGGTTGCATGAGAGACGCTGTGTAAGAGACGGCATTAGAAGGTAATCCACAAGTGGAATTCATTCCACTTCCTGTGTGAGAGGGGCCTCCCAGTCCTGCCCTTTCTTACACAAGTATCCTAAAAATCAAACGAGGACCTGCAGAGATTTATCAAGCAGACTTTAGGCCTTTGGCACCACGATAGAGACAAGCATAAGTGACCAGGGCCCAGTTCTCGGTGCCCACACCCAAGTTGGCAGTGAAAGAAAAATATGGCAAAGCTTTGTGTGGAAAGGGAGGGGGGTATATGAACAGCACTGTGGGTCCGAAGGGAACAAGAACGGAGCTCATTCACTCACTAACTCATCCCTCATCTGCTCGTTAATCTATCTGTTCAGGCAAGACATTTAACGGAGCACTTACACTGTGCCAGGCGTTATCTAGTGCTAGGATTGGGAGGGAACGAAGGCACCTCATGTTGCTCATCTTCCAGGAAGCAGGTGGTGACCAGAAGCATGAACAGACTTGGCTGTCTAGTCTTGTGGCCACCAGAGAATTCTTACCCCCCCCCCCCCACCATGGATCACGATTGACCAGATGATTTAAAAGCCATGCTTGTGTTTACCCGTGCCAAGGACCTGGTCTGTTGCTGGGAGATGCTGGGCTCCCTCCTTGGCTGACTTTGGCCTGAAGACTCCCCAGCAGCTTCACCCAGATGACTTGCCGTGGCTTTCAGTCGACCTTCTCCCCACCCCATCACTGGGTTCGCAGCTGCAGGGGTCCAGCCCTCTGCAGTCCCAGTCTTTTTGGGTTCCCTCCTGGTTTCTTTCATACACATTTTCCCTAATAAAATCCTGTATGGTCAGCCCCTGTCCTGTGTCTGCTTCTGGGACAACTAGATTAATCTAGACGATTTGTGGAAAAGTAAAGCAGAGAAAGGGACAGAGAAGAATGGGGCGTGGGGGCCTCAGGGAGCTGCCCATTCCAGTGTCTGACACGAGAGAGCTCTCGGCATCCACAGAGTGAAGTCGGGAGCAGAAGGGTGTAAAAATCCATCTCCAGAGACAGATGTCGGGGTTGGAGATAGAAAGAAGGCATGAGCTTCTACGCTGGACCTCAGTGGAGGGTGGACTTCCCAGATGCAGACTGAGGAGAGCATCTGTGGTGAGCAGGGCAGGACACAGGTGGGACAGGTGTAGCGCAGACAGCCCCAGAAAGGAGGGACGGTCCCTGCCAGGAGAGGCGGGGCCTGAGAGGGGCAGGCTTGGGAGCCTGCTGTGGTTCATTGCAACTTGACTGGCCACACGAGTTATGGGTGTGTCTAGGAGGGTGCTTTTGGATCAAATTAATGCCTGAATTAGTGGACTGATTAAAGCAGGTGGTCATCCCCAGCATCCGTGGGCGTCCTCCAGTCTGAAGAAGGCCTCATGAAACAGAAGGCTGAGTATGAAACAGCCTTTTCTCTCTGTCTCCAAGCAGGGGTGTTGGTCTCCTGCAAACTCAGACTTGGACCAGAACTTATGCCATTGGCTCTCCTGAGTCCCCACTTTTTTGCTGTGTGTGTGTGTAAACGTGTGTGTAGATAATATGTGTGTGTAGACGTGTGTGTGTATAGAAGTGTGTGCGTGTATCCTGGGGCTTCAGTTTCCATGGAGAATCCAGACTAACACACAGCTGGCTTTTTGTTTTCTGTGAGTGTTACAGAACCACTAAAATTCCATAGCAGGATATTTTTTTTTTTTTTTTTTTTTTTTGAGACAGGGTTTTTTTCTGTCACTGGGCTAGAGCACAGTGGGTCATCACAGTTCAAAGCAACTCAACATCCTGCCTCAGCCTCCCAAGTAGCTGGGACGCAGGCGTCCGCCACAACACCTGGCTAGTGAGACGGGGTCTCACTCTTGTTCAGGCTGGCCTTGAACTCCTGAGCTCAAGCCATCCCCCTGCCTTGGCCTCTCAGAGTGCTGGGATCACAGGCGTGAGCCCCGGCGCCGGCCCAGTCCTGCTATTTGAGATCCTCACATAAGGGGAATCAAGCAGAGCTCGCCCCCCTGTGATGATCTCATTTCACTCAGCGTGACGCCCTCTAGTTTTGCCCATGTTGTTGCGTGTGTCAGAATTTCCTTCCTTTCTAAGGCTGAATAATTTCCCATTGTTTGAATAAACCACATTTTCTTTGCCCATTTCTCTTCAATGCACATTAAATTGTTTCTGTGTCTTGGTTATTGTGAATAGCGCTGCCATGACCGTGGGGATGCAAATGTATCTTTAGAGATTTTGATTTCCATTCTTTTGGGCATATGCTCAGGAACGGGCTTGTTGGGTAGTGCGTTAATTCTTCTTGTAGCGTGTTCCAGAGCTGACACATCACATCCCCACCTGCAGTTTGCAAGGCTTTCCAGCTTCTCCATATCCTCACCCTTGCTTCTTATTTTTTGGCATTTTTTTTTAAGTATAATAACTGTCCTAACAGGAGTGAGGTGATATCGCATTGTGATTTAGTATTAATTCCAAATAAATAAAAATATTCAGAAATAAAAATATTTTTTCAAAGAGATATCTCAAAAGAGATACCCACATCTCATGAGCACCATTGACCAGGTTTCCACAAGGGCGTAAGCTGCGGGTCGCCAAGGCATCGTCGACAACTCCATTCTCTAAACTGCCGCAGCCATTTCTCTGCGGTTGTATTTCTTTTCTTGCTGAGGTTTTTGTCTATTCTAGAACACACAAATGGAAAGATACAATACATACTCTTTTGTGTAAGGTTTCCTTCGTCTAGCTTACTTTTAATTTTTAAAATTCATTTGTGTTTTTAGCAGCAGCCCATTTAAAAAAAAAAAATCTTGTTTGAGTTGTAGCCATTGTGTGAATACACTAGTTTGTTCAATTCTTTTCCTGTGGATGGTCCCCTGGGCTATTTCCAGTTTTTTACTGTTATGAAAGAACAGCTATGAATATTCACACACACATCACTGTGTGGGGATGATGTAAACAAATGGGTTTGTAAACAAACCCGGGGGAGGAATGCTTAGTGCTTTTTAACTCTTAGGAGACAATGCCCAGCCATTTTCCCGAGAAGTTGTACCGTCAATCCCACTCTTGTTCATACGTGTGAGATTCTGTCATCCTTACCAACATTTCACGTTGTTAGTCTTTTTAAAGTTTAGCTATTCTGGATGATGTGAAGTCCCATCACATTGTGATTTTAATTTACATTCCTATGGTATTGACAGAGACAGTATAAAAACTAATGACATCAGACATCCTTTCCTGTCCTGTCAGTCATTCATGCACCTTGATTTGGGAAGTGTTGGTTCAAAAGTTTGTCTTTAATTGTTTGCTTTGTTTTTTTCTTTGACTGTTACATTCCGACCACTTTGTAGGTGTCCCTGATATGTTCTCTGATACCTTTTTTCTCTTCCGTGGTGTACTCATTCATTTTATTCATTATGTCTTTCCGTGAACAGAAATTTGAATATTGATGAAGCTGAATGCTTCTTTATTTCTTTTACGGTTGGTGCTTCTATGTCTTAAAAAAATATTGCCTACCCTCGAGTCATGAAGTATTCTAATTTTTTCTTCTAGGAGCTTTATAGTTTCAAGTTTTAGATTTAGGCCTATTACCCATCTCAGAAAAAAACTTGTGTAAGTAAGAAGCAGAATTTATATTTCACAGGGTGGATATCTGGTTGTTTCAGAACCATTTGTCAAAAAACGACATTGTTTCCCACGAAGTGACCTTGGCACCTTTGACAAATACTGATTGAGCATGTACGTGTGGGTCTACTTCTATATTTTGTCCAACTAATTTTCATGGCTATTCTTATGCCAATACTACACTAACTTGGAATCAGATATTCTAAATCCTCTAATTTTGTTCTTTGTTTGAAACATTGTTTTGGCTATTCTCGGTCCTTTGAATCGTCATATACATTTTATTTTTTATTAAGTCATAGCTGTACATTCATGCAATCATGGAGTACCATGTGCTGGTTTTATATATAATTTCAAATATTTTCATCACACTGGTTAACATAGCCGTCACAGCCGTCATAGCGTCACAGTCATAATTTTCTTAATTATTATGTTAAGACATTTATATTCTACACTTAGTAAATTTCACATGTACCCTTGTAAGATGCACCATAGGTGTGGTCCCACCAATCACTCTCCCTCCACCCCATCAACCTATGAATGGATTAATAAATTGTGGTACATGTACACCATGGAATATTATGCAGCCTTAAAGAAAGATGGAGACTTTACTTCTTTCATGTTTACATGGATGGAGCTGGAACATGTTCTTCTTAGCAAAGTATCTCAAGAATGGAAGAAAAACTATCCAATTTACTCAGCCCTACTATGAAACTATAGTTATAGCTCAAGAAGAAGGGAAAAGGGAGAGGGAGGGGAGGAGAGGGGGAGGATGTCATATCCATTTTACATTCAGCTCATCAAATCTGTGTAAATAGATGCCTGCTGGAATTTAGATTGTGATTAAGTTGAATCTGTAGCTCGATTTTGAGAGAATTAATCTTAGCAGGATCAAGCCTTCCCTCCCACAGACATCTCAATTCACTTCCTTCCTTCATTCCTTTCTGCTTTTCCTCGTAACTTTCAATATAGAGTTCTTGCACATCTTTTATTAAATTTAGTCTCAATTAATTTATAATTAATGAAGTTATTATAAATGGAATTGACTTTTAAAATTAATTTACAATGGTCTGCTGCTGGTGTACAGGCTTGAGATGGATCTGCTGGCGTTGAGCTCATCTCTAACGACACAGCTAAATGTACTTGTTGGTTCTGGCAGATATTTGCAGATTTCTTAGCGTTTCCTGTTAATGGAGTCATCCACCTGTGGGCTGACACAGTGATTCTTCTTTATTCTTAATCTTCGGGTGTTTATTTTCCTTGACTCATTACAATGGCTGAGATACCTACTAATTTAGATCACACGTATGGAGCGTAAACAGCCTCGCCTGTTCTCTTCTCAGGGGGAGGCAGCTCAAAGCACAGCCTTCAGGGTGGGGTCTGCCAGTAAGCGATTTTGTTTGTGTTTTTTATCAGATTGAGAAATCTTAAAATCCTAATGTGGTAAGTTTTAACATCAACTGGTGCTCAATCTTGTTAAATTCTTTTTGTGAATTTATTTAAACTAACATTTGATTAATTGTGTTCATATGATGAATCCTGTTGATTGATTTTCAAATATTAAATCGACATTGAGGATTTTTTTTTGAGAAAAAATGGTTTGATGTTTTCCACCAGATTCGTAGGAAACTGAGCACCAGGCTTATAGGAACGGTCACCAGTTCCTGAGGGAGGCTCTGGGAGCGGGGCAATCTCCTGGCCGGCGTGGAGATGTTTTGCAGCGTGGAGACAACCCTCAAGCAACAAAGTGCTTTAAGGAGATAAGATCGGTTTCTCCTAAGTAAGCAGGTGCTGGACCTTGAACATTTGTAACGCAACAGGATGGGAGTGGAGCCCCATGGGGAAAGAGCACATAGTCCTTATACGTGGGGCCCCCACACCTGTTGTATATCGTTTCAATAAATGGCCACAGCGGAGGTTACTCGGGGCTCTCCTGCACCTATGGGGAGCCCACCTCTTGCGAGTTTGCACTTTCAATACATGTACCGGCTATTTCCTGAGTGTGCAGTGCCAGCATGACACAGCGGCACTGACACAAATTTGTTAAAAATTTTGGCCATTTTTCTTTCTTCTAACATTTTCTCTCTTCTCTCTCTCTCTCTCAAACTCTCCCTCCTTCCTTCTGGGATTCCAATCAGGCCACATTAAATGATTCTCTTTAAACTCAATTTTTCCCCCTGTTCCTCAGATTGGATAAATTCTGTTTTCATTTCTTTAAAATTCTCTGACCTTTTCTTATCTCACCTTCCATCTTCTGGTAAGCCTACTTAGTAATTTTTCTAATGGTAGGTTTATACTCCCAGAATTTCCACTGGTTCTTTTTAATTACAGTGGTTTCCCAACTTACGATGGGTTGTCTTAGTATATTTTCTGACGATACGATGGCCCCACAGTAATACTCATTCAGTAGAAATCATATTTATCATATTTATCATATCACATCATTCCGTTTTTTGCTTTTAGCAAAAAATGTGATAACTTACACGAGACATTCAACACTTCATTATGAAACAGGCTTTGTGTTAGATGACTTTGCCCAAAAGTAGGCTGACGTGAGTGTTCTGAGCACATTTAAGGCAGGGCAGGCTAAGCTGTGATGTTTATTAGATGTTATTAAATGCATTTTGACTTGCCATGTTTTCTACTTATGATGAGCTTATCTAAACATAACCTCATTGTCAGTTGAGAAGTGGAGGTGTCTGTATATCTCTGATGAGAATCCCAACCCCTTTACTCTTTAAGGCTATACTTTTAATAAGTCCTTCAGCATATTTATCATGGAGGCTTTAAATCTTTGCTAATTTCATCATCTCTGTCATCCAGGGAATGTTTGTCTTGAATTTTTTTTTTTATCATAAATAAAAATTTCTTGGTTTTACATAAACTAGAAATATTTTTAATGTTCAACATTATGTGCAATACATAATATAAGAAATAATTGTAAGAAAACCCATATTACGTTGTCTGGCTTTAAATCGCATTGAGCCTTGTTCTGTGAAATGGTATATTTGTAGGCATCTCCACTGAGTCCTGCCTGAGCTTGGTTTGGGGTTTTGTTGAGAAGTTGAGGTATGTAGGCTGCACTGACCCTACGTGGCCATTCTCACTACTAACGTGTACCTTTTCTGATACCTTAACTGAGCTCCGGTCGGCGGATGAGACCTCTTCCCAGTGCTGTGAGATTTCCAGGATTGTAGTTCCTTTCTGAATCTCAAGGAAACTGCTCTTTGCTCACATTTGCAAAGCCGTGTCCTGTGTGAGTACAGCCCAGCCATTGACCAACTAGACATGGGAGACCCTGCATAGACGTCTGTGCCTCTATTTCAGCTCCAATGCTCTTCCTTCCTCACACATTTCAGCTGGTTCAGCAGCACTGAATTCAAATCTCTACCCCTTCAGCTCTGTGGGAGCCCTGAACACTGTGTCTTTCCCAGGAAGAGACCAGGAGTGAGCGTCAGGTTCACCTCGTGTGTTTTGCTTTCTCAGAGATTTAATGTGTGTGCTACTTCCCAATGTCTGAAAACATTTTCTCAAACATTTTGTGCAGGTAAAAAATGCGATAGCAGAAACTACTCACCATACTCACTTGTGCCAGGAGCAGTTGTGCCACGGCCTCTTCCTCATCTTTAAAGGGAGCAACATCAGACTCTCTCCCCTTCTGTGGGCCATACTGAGTCCAGTGCAACCAGGCGCTTCCTCATAGAGTTAAGACAGTGTTTTTAAGATTGTAGGATATATCCAACGAGTTACTTCCATCCTCTGTCCCACTTTGCTACTTCCCTATGACATCATCTCCCATTTCAAGGAGAATTCATCAGAATAAAGTGTCCTCTTGACCAAGAGAAGAATGGAGATGATGTTAACATGGCTCCTGTCTTCCTTTCCAGCCTTATTTTTGATACTGCCTGTTGGGGAACAGACACTAAACTCACTCACTCACTCACTGCCACATCTCATCTCCACGGCTGTGATCGTGGGGTGACACAGCCTTCCCCGATTACCCTAGACACAGGCAGTCATCCTCCACCTGACCTCTCATCATCACTGTCCAAACAATTCACTTGGCAATTAATCATGTCTTGCCTTGGGTTATCGCCTTGCTCATTTTGTAGAAATGAAATTTTAATGTCCTACTGTAAAATTGTTTACAGAAATGTCTTGCTTCCTCATCTACTTTGCAAGCTTCTTGATGGCAGGGCCCACACCCCACCTGGCATGGACTGTTGCACATAAAGGGACATATATCCTATAGTCATTTGGCTACCATCACATGGATTCCAATGAGAACATTGGCACAGTCAGGGACCCAGGCAATCACATTTGTGGAAGGGTCAGATTGGATGCTAATGCTTCCTTTTTATCAGACCTCATCCATGTTTTGTCCCAAATTACTTATTCTTCTAGATTACTGGCTCTCAACCTGTGGGTCACAACCCCTTTGGGGATTGAACAACCCTTTCACAGGGTCCACCTAAGACCATTCTGCATATCAGATATTATGATTCATAACAGTAGCAAAATTACAGTTATGAAGTAGCAGCAAAAATAATTTTATGGTTGGGGTCACCACAACATGAGGAACTGTATTAAAGGGTCATGGCATTAGGAAGGTTGAGAACCACTATTCTAGCTCAAGGAAGGAGGCATGATAATTGCTCCTGCCCCTGAGCCTTAGTTTCAGGCTAAAGAAGTTCTAATTCCTGGAGCATTATCCCAGGACACTAGAAAGAACCGCAGACCACCTGAGCTGGTCCTGGTCCTGGTCCACTTTTTACTTTTTTCCTTTAAACTGTTGGGTTTGTGGCCCACACACAAGGCTCCATGCAGATAGTGAAGAGCTCATCTTCTGCCTGTTCCTAGTCTGTCAGGCTCACAGGTCCTTCAGAATAAAAGAACCAGGGATGGACCTGGGCTTAACAGGCGATAGTGGGTGTGGTGAACTGAGCAGAAGAAGGGGGTCTGTTTTCCAAATATTCCAGGTAGGGGTCTCCTGGAGGACAAATCTAGGCAGCAGTTAGCCAAAAGTGTCAGAAGCTTTTGAGAAAGGTCACCGTCTCAAGTCACATCCCTTTGCTTTTTGCCGTTGGTTCCAGTGTAGATATCTTATGACAATGAGTGGTAAATATTTCCAAGTCCCACAGAAGTTCCCTGGATTCCTGAAGGCTTTGCTCAGCTGATCAATAAATATTTTCTTAGAAAATTGAAATAAGTTACAAAAATTCAGAGGAGGTTAACAGCATATGACAACTGACCTGTCTCTTCTCACTCCAAAACCCACACTCTGAGCTGCAGGTGTGCTGGTAGGGCGGAAGTTGAGTCTTCTTAGGTCCTAACAGGTAGGTAGTTGGGTTTCCTATCATGCTTCTGCAACTAATCATATTATCCCTTTCTCTTTCTCTTTCTCTCCCCCTTCCCTTCTCCAGTAGCCTACCCTCTTATTCTCTCTCAGTTGGAATGCTTTCAAGCCCACTGGCAGGATCTCAGACTAGCTAATAAGAAGTCTGGCAGTAGTGCCAGGGTTAGGTCAGCACTCACCAAGGGCATGGCTCTGGGCCAATATTCTCTTTGGGCTTTCCTTTATGGTTTCAAGATGGAAGCCCACCTATAAGCATGATGTTCCAGCTATGAAGAGGGCCACAAGAGAAGAAGCAAAGGGATTTTTCCTCCCCCAATACTCTCTGCTTTATCAGCATGGGGACCTTTCCCTATTGCCCTAAGTAGACCACTCTGACATCCTTGGGTGCGATGGTTGAAGAGGAACTGGAGTGCCAGGATCAGCTTAGAGTAGCCATGATGCATCTCAGGCATAAATATTCACGTACTTGTAAAATATTATAAAATGTGGGGAGGGGGCCCCATTCTGTAAGCAAATGAATATCTATGCCTAAAGCTGAACAAATCTTAGATTAAATTAGCAAAGAA
Organism: Loris lydekkerianus; assembly: GCA_963574355.1. NCBI lineage: Eukaryota > Metazoa > Chordata > Mammalia > Primates > Lorisidae > Loris > Loris lydekkerianus. The sequence goes on from CAUYPK010029951.1 coordinate 27,899, forward strand.
AGTTGGAGAGTGACTACAGAGGGAGACTACACCACTACATGGTTTCCAATGGGTTCCTCACAGCATGTTGTTGTATGAGAGAGAAGGTGGCATGTTTGGGTGAGATGTTTTAGCTTCAAATATGGCTTTGCTATCAGTTAATTGTAATACCTTTTGTGGTTTACTTTGCCTAGACCCTGCCTCAGTTTCCTAGCAGACAGAGACAATGAGGATGTCCATGGAGAGGCAGGTAAACACAGCTACTGTTTTTTGGGTACTTGTGCATGTGCCAGGCAGAATTCTGAGCTGCCCATCCTCAGGGTCCACATCCTGCATAATCGCTTCCCCTTCAGGGTGAGCGGAACGTGTGCATATGATGGATCCCCTTTTTCAATGGTGGCCTGTGGCAAAGGTGAAAAGGTTTAATTAAGAACCTAAATCAGTTGACTTTGAGTTAATTGAAGGAAGCTTATCATGAGTGGGCCTGATCCAATTAGGTGAGCCCTTTAAAAGAAGGTCCAGGCCTTCCTTGAAGTCAGAGGCTCCAGGGAATAGTGACTCTATCTTTCTGTGGCTTGCTTTGAAGAACAACGTTGCCATGAATTGTATAGCCTCAAATAAATTAATTCTGCCAGCCAGTTAAGGGAGCTCGAAAGTGACTCCTTCCCCAGTCAAACCTCTGATGAGAACGCAGCCAGCAGACACTTGGGTTTCAGCAGAACTTTGAGCAGACAATCCAGCCACACTATGACCTACAGAAACCATGAGATTAGAAGTAGGTGTCATTTTAAACTGGTGACAATTGTCACAAACACAGTAGGAAATTAACACAGGTGGCTTTCCAAACTTATTATAGACCTTACCCATCCAATGCTCACCATATCCTGATGGAGTTGGGCATTGTCTCTTATGGCTGTTGTGGGGAACAAACCACGAGGCAAGTCATGTCCGCCATGTAATATGCACATTATTTAGGTACCTTCTTTCTCTTTCTCTTATTGTCACCTCCAGGTATATCTGCTTCCTAATCCTCTATCATCCAGAAGGCCAGTTGGAGAAAACCAAATGAAATACTCCACTTCTGTTGCATTTCTAGCTGAGCACACTCGCAAACAGCATGACTGGTTATGAACAGGTGATCTCTGCCTCATGCTGCAAGCTCCTTACGGACTAAGTGGCACGTTAAGCCTGGCACATAGTAGGTGCCCAGGCATCATACATGGAATTGCATTTTTGGAAGTAGACCCCAAAGCTGATTGAAATAAAGCTTTTAAGTTGCTTGAAGCTTCCCCTTAGTCTATGTGACACTAGGCTCTGACTGCAGCCTGTAATTGGGTTCAGATGGGGTCTCACTCAGCATGGGTCTTTAGATTTGTTTGTCTAGAGCAGCGAAAAGAAAATGTTCATGTTCATTGAGCTTCTTATTGACCTAAGCAGTGTGGAGTCTCTTTTGATAGAGCTTGTCTCATGCCACTGCAGTTCAGAGTCACTGCGATCATGAGTGTGTGAGCAGGAAATGCTCAAGCTTGGCATCCTGCTCTTTATTTTGCATATTCACAATCAGGTGGAATTCAGAGGGGATGCAGGGTCCTCCGTCTGACTCTGATGTCTATTTACAGAAGAGAAGTTCACTGAGCCCCCTAATCATCAGAGACCTTATAGGGTCTGATTCAGAAGTGGGAAGACAACAAAGCTCCTTTTTGAGAGAAAAACAAACAAAATTAAGCCAAGCTGGGGAGGCTGGAACCAGATGATCCGCACCCACAGAGCTCAGGCAATTAACACAGCACGGAGGTGATATCTTCCCCAGAGGTGTGTGTACAAAAGCTTAGAGCCATGTGGCCCAGAAAAAGTCTGCCTCTTGCTGACTTTCAAATAGAGAGAATTTACTCTTTCTCAGGGAATGTATCTGAACTATAAACTGTGCACTCTCCCTCTCTGAGGTCTGAACTAGCAGATTTAAATGTCAGTCATCAAATCAGCAGAGTTTTATTACCCTGACATCTATTAATACTTTGTATTTGAACTCAGGAGGTCTGGTCAACTGGATTGAGCTAAACATTCAGGGTAAACACTTCTGCAGAGACATCATCTGTGGACTGTCCTTTCTGTAAGTATCCAGAGCAGCTCCAGGTCTTCTCTGCAGAATGTTTTCCATTTCCCTATCAACGTTCTTTCTGGTGTGACACACTTGCCTTGGCCCCAGGCCCCTTACTGAGGACCACCTTCCACCAAGCAGGATCCTTCCTCCCTGGGGTGACCTGGAACAGAGTGTATGTTGGGTATTTTGCAGATGTTTCCCCGTTTATTGTTATTTTTAATTCATACTCATTTTCTTGATATTTTCCCTAAATATATGAAAGTTTAAATATATTTTTAAACATTTTAATGTGAACTTGCTGGAAGTATTCTCACTTGGGAATCGTGTTGTTATTTATGACATTCCTGGAAACAGGAGGGTGGTGTTAGATCCAGTTGCATGTTAAGAAAGTAAATGACTTTTGAAGGCCCCGTCAGCCCCGGCCTACAGCTGGGCAACATTACAAGGCAATATTACCCAATTTCCATGTAACTGGCCTATCAACACGCCAGTGGCCTCCTCTAACAGCTATGATTTGCAATTCTAAGAGAAAACTCTGAGATCAATGGGTAGGAAATTAAAGCTCCTCTGAGAAATTAGCCAAGTCTTTGGCTGGGTGGGAGAGTGAGCGCCGTTCTGCAGAATGCAGGTGACATGGCTCTTCTCTGGGCACATCAGCTGTGCCAGCGCCCTCTGCCCCTCAAGTCCAGGATGCTTGGGCTCTTTCCTGTGTGGGGTACACGTGGTGGACCCCTGTGGGCAGCCCTGGATCTGCTGTGTAAACAAGGGGCTCTTTTCTCCATCATGGGCATGGGGTGGAGGTGAGGGCAGGACCCAAGATTGAGTATCTCAAAAGGAAGCAGTGCTTCTCACAGAAGGTGTATAAGAAACACATTGAACTTCCCATTCCAAAGGCTGAAAGATTGATTAAGAAGGAAGCATAGGTCGAAACATGGATCAAACAGCTCTAACAGTGTGGCAGGGACATGGAGTGTTGGGTGGGTGAGTTTTCCGTAAGCTTTGCAGTCTCTTGTTCTAAACTGGCTCAGAACTTCCATGTCACTCGGAATAGTTCTTGTGTTGGTTTATTCAGTTTCTCTATTCAAAGCTGCTCTGCTCTTTTTGAAAAGATATCTTACAGACACTGTAGTTCTAAGACTCTGGGCTTATTTAGCCAAACATGAACAAGAAAAACATGCCAAACACTCCAGCTCGTGCACAGGCATCGGGCACCAACTGTTCATACCCAGCGTACGGCAGGTGGGCAGGGACGGGTGAGCAGGGGCAGCAGGTGGAGGAGGCAGGTGGGCAGAAAACCTGAGCACAGTGAGTCCACGATCCAGCCACTCCCCATGGGGTGTGAGCTCTAACTAAGAAGGCTAGAAAATCTGGACCTGAAGGATTAAACCCAAGGCATTACCACTGACCTGGTGACCCCGGGGTTGGTTTTCAAATGTGCATCTCAGTGGCTCAAACTAGGGGCATCTAGCTTCAGGTACAGGAGTATCCCCAGGTGCTTCATGGCTACTGGCTCACCCTTTCACTGTGTTGACACAAGCCCTTCTCTTGGGGGAGGTTGGGTTGGGATCAGCAGTTCCAGGCCAGCAATGGTTTTGCCAGCTGGGCAATCTCAATGAGAAGACAGCATCTGTTTCCAACAGAGTTCTGGCGGAAGTCTTGATATGTGATAACCCCTCTGATTGGCAAGGCCCGAGCCACACACCTACTCCTGGGTGGGGGGTGGAGAAGTGGGAGGGAGGGAGGTGCCGGTGGACAGCAGCCCCTCCTCCACCACGTAGACCAAGCATGGGGCGTGGGAACTGGGAGGGAGAGAACGCTGTCAGGTGGAGATGCCACGCTGGTCCGGAGCCTGAGCCTGCTTTACAGAGCTGCCTCATTCCCTGGGACTCTTTCCCTGGACTCTCCCGCTAGCCATGCCGTGTCCAGCTCTCCTTTGCGGTTACTTAGCGGATGTCTTGGTAGATTCAGTTGCTTTCTGGTTGCTATGGTTATTAAAATTAGTTCAGCTCTGTTTAAAACTCCAGTGTTGTAAAGGTTTCAAAACTCTTCTTGACCCTGTGTGAGTGAGAGCCGCACGGGAGGACCTTGGAGAACGGGTGTGTGTGTGTTGGGGGGAGGATGTGAGAGGATGTGCGTGTAGGGGTCACTCCTGTCCCCTCCACCCTGCCCGAGGCTCTCCCTCCTCTGGCTCAGGCATCCCTGGGAGAGAAAGGAAACTGAAACCACACGGGCTGGGCTCCGGCAGCGCTGAGCTGTCCCTGGTCCTGCAACGGCTCAGCTGGCTCTGCTGATTAGTGCCGAGTGCAGTTCTTTGAGGTGCGGTGCTCACTCTTACTGCAATAGCCTCTGTCACCAAGGATGATTGGAGAGGGATCCAAGTCTCCATGCCTTCCCTTCCCCACCTGCATCCTCATAACTCCTGCACACTCCATAGTTCTTCATAGGGAACCAAGAGAATTCCAGAAGGCTTTTCTGTGAATGCTGAGGATTGTGGAGGACCAGGATCAGGTGGCAGCAGCTCCTTCTACTTCCTCCTGGAGCCCATCACATACCTTTGTTCACCTTGTCCTGCTGGATCTGAAATTGCACCACTTCCTGCCTTTACAGGGGACCCCCCTCCAAACTTCAGGGGACCCACATCATGCTCTCACAAGGACCCTTTTATGACATGCTCCCAGCATCAGAGTGTGTCTTCAGGTCTTATAGGGAGGGGGCACTTTGTAAGTAGGTGGCCACAGAATTGATTGGCCAAACCTGGGCTCTTAGGAGAGTGGGAATGGGGAGTGTATCAACAATGACTCTGAGAACGCAGGTGGTGCTGTCCCAAGCAAACCAAGCCATCCTGTCTATAAGTGATTCTTCTGGAGCCCCACACTATCCAAGTGATTGGGGTGGAGAGATATGAAGCTTTCCTGCTCCATGGAAAGGAGAGGAGATGACCTCTCACCATACCCCCCTGTTCCTACTCCACAAGCCTCAGCCTGACAGTCCTGAGGATGCTTCCATTTTTAATATGGGCTCCAGAGAAGGGGGAGGGGTTGGCGTGACAGCTGATGGGAGATGCTTCTGCTACCTGAAGAAGCTCAGGTGTGGGTCCTCATGGCTTCTCAGAGGTTCTCTTCAGCTAGGTTTCTCAATTACAAACAATAGGAAAACCCTTTGGCTAATTTAAGTAGAAAATGAATTTATCCAAGAACACAGGCTACCGTCCAAATCTCTGGAAGAGCCCAAGAACCAGATTTTTGAGCTATAGAGGAAAATAACACCCCAGAATTGGTTATGCACCACCAATATTTCAGCCCTGCTCTGCAGCTGTGCTGTTAGAACCCTGGCCGCTGGGGCCAGTTCAGATGCAATATCCCTGCTGCCCGCCCTTGCTGGAATAAATTTCTCACATCCCTGCTTCTTTGCACTGTCAGCTGCCAAATCGAAACCTGGGGAGTGTGCGTCTGGCTGCTGGAGCCCGAGTCATGTGCTCCAGTCCTAAAGGCAGAGGAGGAGGAAAGGCAGGCATTGTACCATCTGGAATGTTCTGTCTCTGCAGGAGGTGGCCATCTCTGCATCCCCAGGTGAGTCTTTCCACAAGCCTAGAGAAAGGCTTCAGATGCCATGCAAGCAAAAGACACACACTGTCCACCTACTTCACTCAGGGTGGCCGGGGGAAGGACAGTCCCCAAAGACATCAGGTCCCTGGTATCTGTGTGTATGTGACCTGATTGTGTTGTGACACAAATGACTTTGCAGATTTGATTAGGTTGACATGAGGAGACCATCCCACATGATCTGGGCAAGCCCCTAAAGGCAATCCATCCCAAGGGCCCCTGTAAGAGGGAAGCAGAAGGGATTTGACCACAGAAAGGGAGGGAAAGCTGCCCCAAAGGCAGAGGCGGGAGTGACAAGTGACTGAGGAACAGGGCCCCTGGCCAAGCAAGGCAGGAACCTCCAGAAGCCAGAAAAGGCCAGGAAAAGCTGCTCCCCCAGAGCCTCCAGGAGAACGACAAAGTTTCAAGACGTCACCCCATCAATTCTATTTTGGACTTTTGGCCTCTAGATCTATAAGATAATCAATTTATGTTGTTTTAAGCCAACAAGTTTGTGGTAGTTTTGCTACAGCAGCAACAGAAAATTTATTATCCAGTAAATATTTGTGGATTGAACAAAGAAGAGAAGGGTCTTTCGCACCCTGTTTGCAGGCATGGAGGAACTGGGAACAGTAGGGTTTCAGAGGAGGAGGAGCTGCTCTGCTGTGCACCGGCAGGGACTTCCAGCTGCTGCTGGAGAGAGAAGCATCTGTAAAGGACCCTTCTCTTATGCAACGTGGCCTTGGAGTTTAAACCGTGGGGAGAGCGATTTCTGCAAGCCTCCCTTCGAGCAGGCAAACAAGGGCGCTGTTTGGAGACAACAAGCCACTTGCAGGGCCGTGATTCAAAAGCGACTCATGCTTGAGGACTTAGGAATCAGGAGGAAACAAAAATGTTTAGAGAGGAATTGTTGAGGCAATAGCTCTTATACCAGCTGGAAAATTCATCACACACTGTGCCTGCGCCCTTGGCAGCAACTTCTGCCTCTCTCTGAACCTTCTCTGGGGAGGAAAAGTTCCTTTGCAGCTGCGTTCTCTCACAGGGCTGGGAGGGGCAGGCCACACAAACTCCCCTGGCCACTTTCATGTGGAGCAAATGGGGCTCCGTCCCCTCTCCTTTGCCCTCTACCTGGCGGTAGTGTGGGAAGAACAGTGGAGTCAATGGCTTGCCTACCCTGTGGGGTGTCCGAGCGGGGTGGGGGCCAGGAGCAGGCAGCACAAATAGCCCCGTGCTCAGCTTCTAGGATCTGAGCTCAGAAAAGCCGACTGCTTCCTCCCACTGCTGATAGAAGGCACGCCTTTTAGAATGGTGGTTCCATTTTGGTGAACGGCATATTTGAAGGGGATGGTCAAGCCTTAGGCTGGGGGATGAGAAGCTTCCTCTGGAGCTCTCTGGGGTCCTGGGTGCAGTCTCTAAGTTCCCTGTCCCACTGCCCTTCCATCCTGTTGGAGGGACCTGAGCACCACCGGTTTTTATTTCCCAGCACGTCTCTTTCTTGTAAAGAGGCAGTTCACTGCATGATCATTTCCTTAATGTCCATCTGCTCTGCTGGAATGGAGGCCCCATGGGACAGGCCCCAGGCTGTCCTGGCCATAGCTGTACCCCGGTCTATGCCCACCCCTCTCCCACATGGCCCTGTGCAATCTTCTCTCTGTAGTTACCCATTTCTGAAGTTACCTGGCCCATTTACGTGTCTGCTTATTCTTTGCCGGCACTGTGAGCCATGGGAATCCTCTTTCTAGAACTCACTGGACTCTCTGTCTGCTTTGCTCACTGGATGGAAGGGAGGTGCAGCAATCTCCTCTGTCATTATATTCCATGCCAAGATAAATCCAACAGGGCGACAGCCTGGTCTCTGCCCCCCATATACTAGGTGACTTGTCTAGGGAGTGAGTTTGGGGAGGAACTGGCCCACGTAGCTGCCCCTTGGACTCTGAGTTGGGAGCTCTGCCCTGCCTCATTCTGTAGTCGGGGTTCCTCGGCCCACACTGCAGCACACCTCCAAGCCAGCCTGTGTCAGCAACAAGGCCAGGCTTTGATCTTCATTGGCCCAAATCCCGTTTCTATGTCTTTGCAGCTCCAAGCTTGGTCAGAGAACAAAAGGGTAATTCAGTGGCTCCCTCAATCCCCCCGGCAAGGCTTTACCCTAAGGCCTAGGACAGGACTGCACGTTACAGGTACTCAACTTCCTTTTGCTTTTAAAGGGATGGGTGCACAGATGAACAAATTCAATGCATAACGTAATGATTTGCAAATAGATGGGTCACTATGAAAGTTTTGAGACAGATTGCATTATAGTCCATGATTTCCCTTCCAGGAAACGTAATCAACAGCGTCCCAGCTTCAACTGGCCCAGGTGATCGGTGCTGCCGTGGGGTGGGGGTGGGGGGGACTTCGATGGTTTCTGTCTGTGCAGATTTTATGTTTCTTCAACTCTCACAACTTGTAACGACCCATGTAGGAGGCATTACAAATATTGTTTGAAATTGTTAATTGAATCAAACAGTTATCTGTGAAATTTCTACTAAGGGCTTAGCACTTTGCTGGGTGCAGGATTCTCTGGGCGAGTCCCGTGATTGACACAGACCTCATGATGAATTGGCAGGTCTAAAGGAAGTGAATTAGGTTGGGAGTTACTGCTGTTTATCATTTCAGCAAATGTCATTACCAATCGGAATTTCAATACTATAAGCCAGTGAGCCAACAGATGCCTAAATTTACTCCGGGCTCATGTTGATCAGAATCACCAGCTGAAGTTGCCCAAGGAAAAAACGCATAAGGGAGTTTTCTTTTTCTCTCCCACATGTTCACTCCCACACTCCCTCTTCCTCTGCCTGCCTTTGCTGTTGACAAAAACAGAGGTGTGACTCTTAGAAGTAAGAGTTTTCTATTCCGATGTTGACTTTAATTTTCTAAACGACCTAAGTTTGACAGGGATTTGGAATTGACTGTGTTGGTGGATAAAGCAATCTGAATTCAATTATTTTAAACCCTAAAACATAGTGTGTGTGTGTGTGTGTGTGTGTGTGTGTGTGTGTGCGCGCACGCGCGCACGTGTGCATGTCTGAAGTTCTCCTGGCTGGAAGGTTTGGATTTCCAAACGATCCTGTGGCAGAATGCCCCCTAATCTGCCTCCCCCTTGCCCCGTCTCAGGATGTGCATTTCCTGATTGATGGCAGGTCTTGGTGGTGCTATTTAAGAGGACAGCCTCTTTCATTGAAAAGGATACTGATGTCCATCCAACTAATAGGAAGTTATGGATTAGTTCCATGAAGAACTCTCTTTAGAATTTCAGAAAATGAGCATTAGGGGAAATGAAATTTAAGATGTTAAAGTGGATTTTTTTAACATAATCGGAGACTTCCACATAATACCAGGTATGAAGTTGATCATATATGCTGGAGTTCGGTGGATAAATTGCAGAGGCAATTTTGGTTTCCATCAAGAAAACGTTAAAAAAAAACAAACAAACCTTTTTTGTTAGCTAAAGAGTGTGCATGTGTGCCAAGGAAGCATGTCAACAAAACTCTCTCATTCCTTGATATTTGGGAGGGGGGGGTGTCAAACCCAAAATACACCCAGATATCTAAAGTATTAAGCTAGGCTAGGTTAGGCCATGTGTGGTGGCTCACGCCTATAATCCCAGCACTCTGAGAGGCAAAGGCAGTTGGAGTGCTTGAACTCAGGAGTTTGAGGCCAGCCTGAGCAAGAGTGAGACCCCGTCTCTACTAAAAATGGAAAAATTTGCTAGGGTCGTGGAGGGCACCAATAGTTCCAGCTACTTGGGAGGCTGAGGCAAGAGGATTGCTTAAGCTCAAGAGTTTAAGGTTGGTGTGAACTAGGCTGATGCTACGGCACTCTAGCCTGAGTGACAGAGTGAGACTCTGTCCCTGAAAACAAACAAAACAATATTGGGTTAAGTCTGCCAACATTGCAGCTAATGAATAGCCTGTAGGAAACAGCCTTCCCAGGTTGGCCAGAACTGGAGGGGCAGAACTGGGTGTGTGCTCTGTTGCTCCTCCTGCTCACTCAGGGTGCCAGCACAGGGAGGGTCTCACCTGCTGACCTTTGTCCCCTGTTTTGCTCTCCTGAAAGAAGTCAGGATGCAGGAGATGGTGCTTCGTGGGGAACGATGACATTTGGCGAGTGGTTTGTGTGTTGCTGAGAAAAGATTCCTGGAAATCCCCTCATGAAAGACTCAGAAATCTAATTGACTTAATTACAGGATGGAAGGAAGGGAATAACCATGCAAACACCAAGAGGGACCCAGATGTCACTTTGAATCATTTTGCCTCCCGGTAAACTGTTTTCACGTAGGAAAAAGGAAAAGCTTGAAGCTTAAACAAAAGCAGCTCAGCTGGAAACAGATGTGTTCCCTGACCCACGGCAAGGCGGGCGCACACAGTCGCTCTGCGCCTCGGCCCTGCTCTCCTGCGTCCCCAGCGAGCTGGCTTTCAAGGTCAAGTTAACAGTGCACAGCATCCTGCATCTGCGTCCTGACAGTGAGTGACAGCAGGCCCTGGGCTGGCAGGGCAGTTGCAGAAGTGGATCTTCATGAGCAATCAAAAAGAGATTAATGGGTTTTCACAGTTCTGGATTTCACTTGTATTGAAAATGAATATTTGTAAGTGCTGGGGGAATATTCTGGAATAAAGAATGTGGACAAAGACATGCATATATATGTACGTACTTGCGTATTTTTCCCCTAAGCATCTGACCATGGCTTTGCAGAAATGTTGAAAAGGATAGGAAATGGACAGACACATTATTTCAATAAAGACAAGTGGGAATTTTTAATCATTCTGGCGACATAGAGGTGTATTCCTGTCACCTCTACCTGTCCTGACAGGACGTCATTCCCCTGTTTCACTTTGCATATGTCCAAACTGGCCAACCACCGTGAGAAACATTTCTCCAAGCGCCCCCACCCTGGGGTGTTGGATTTGAACCCTGAGTACCTGAGGGGCTAGTTTTTAATTCAGTCTCCATGGCCTCGTCATTTCAGACACAGATTCCCCTTTGAGCAGCACGAGCCTACTCGGCCAGTTAAAAAGGACGTTTCCCCTAACGTTTAATGTGATCAGCTGTTAGAGGGCCCAAGGTGGGCTGTCCTAGGTACTAGGCATTCCAGTTTGCCTGTAGCATTCCTGAACGTGCAGGGTCGTTGCATTTGGGCACAGGCGAGTCTTACTTGAACCTTTGGTGTCATGTCGGGTGCTCGGCCCACTCATCCTTCAGCACCAGGGACCACGTCTTCCTCTTCACCTTCCCAGTGTCCTGCTCCATGATTGGCTGACTGATGGTCAAGCGCCGAAGGACAGTTGTGCAGTGAGATTCAATGCTTGACTTCTGAAGCGGCTTTGGTCAAGGCCACTTTGTTTGCCCCTGGGATCTTGGCAAATGTTGAATAACACGAAAAACACAAGATAAGATACCAGACCAAGTTTCTGGCCAAAAGCTAACATCAGTTCAAGTTGAATGTGATGTGACTATGTCTTTATCTGAGAAACCCTGAAGACTGTCTTATCTGAAATACTCTCTGTTCTGTTTTGTTCCGCTAAAAGAGAGAGAAAGGAAGTAAGACTTTCTTTCTATAGGCTTCTGAGTATTTAATAGGCCAAGGAACTCTGGATGCTGATTGAATGTGGGTCCCATCAGGGAGATGGCCGTCCACACCTCTGGACCCTAAGTGTGCTGTAGGGCAGTGGTCCCCAACATTTTTGGCAGTTTCATGGAAGGCAAATTTTCCATGGACTGAGGAGTAAGGAATGGTTTGAAGATGACTCAAGCACATTAAATTTACTCTGCACTTTATTTCTATTACTATTACACTGTAATATATAAGGAAATAATTATACAATTCACCATAATGCAGAATCAGTGGGAGCTCTGAGCTTGTTTTCCTGCAGCTAGATGGCTCTAGCACTAGCGTCCCTGCCTTACATCCCCATCAGCATTATACTCTCATAAGGACGTGCCACCTAGACCCTTCATGTGTGCAGTTTACAGTAGGGTCCAGTCCTCTGAGAATCTAATGTTGCTGCCGAAGGGACAGGAGGCAGTGATGCTAGTGACGGGCAGTGGCTGTAAATACAGACGAATTTGCTCACCGCCTACTGTGTGGCTGTGCTCCTAACATACCACAGACCACTGCAGTTCTGCTGCTAAGGGTCTGGGGAGCACAGCTGTGGGGGAAGTTCAAGTCAAGAGCTTACTCAGGCATGCACAGAGGGATGGAGCCACGTGGAGTGTGGATCTAGAACACCTTCTGGAAGGGATGCTTTTTGGCTGAGCCTTAACAGGTACCATTTGGGGGATTTGGGAGGGGAATTCCTGATGCAGGGTCTTGTGGGGTGCAAGCCGCAGGGTCAGGGATCACCAGGGATGCGCAGTGGCAGTAGGAGAGACACAGGCTGGTGGGCAGATAGGCAGGACGCTAGACTCACTGCCCGACAGTCTCAGACCACGGTGCAGTGCCCTCACACCGTCAAAGGCTGAGCATGCAAAGGCTGACGAATGGACTCAGTCTTTCTCCCCTTATGCCTCTTACTGTTGAGCTGGAGAGTCAGATAGTAAGCAAATAGGCACACAATTTAATGTGCAATTGCACAGAGAGCTATTCAGCCACAGGAAGGAATGGAATAATGTCTCTCGCAGCAACTTGGACGGAACTGGAGATCATTATCCTAAGTGAAGTGTCTCACATGGAAAAACAAAGGCCACGTGTGCTCTCTAATAATTGGGAACTAATCAATGGGCACAAAGATATGTAAGGGCCATAGGAAATCAAGGAGGTGGCGGGAAGGAGTAAACACTCACCTCTCTGGTACAATGAGCACCATTTGGGTGATGGGTAGGCTCACTAAAGGCCCTGACTTAAGCAATATAAATAGTACCCATGTCACAAAAACATTTGTAATCCTTTTATATTTTGAACTAACTAACTACATAAATAAGTAAATAGTCAAAGGACTCTGAAGGAAAAGGAAAACAGGTGCAGCAGCAAAAAGCGTCTCAGAAAGGGGACCCTTCAGTGAGGGCCACCTCAAGATGACCCAGAGAGGTAGAGTGGGTCAGTGCCTGGACTAGAACCAGCCACACGGTGGTTTCCAATCAGTGTGCCCCAGAGAAAAATTTTAAGATCATTAATTAAATTATTTCCAAAAGAATTCAAAGCATGACAAGCATATGAACATGTTCTTTTTTTCCACTTTTTTTTTTTTTTTTTAATCAACATAATTTAAGTGTTCCATGGAAGTTTAACTACAGGTCTGCCATGAGATAAAAAAGGTTGAAAAACAGTGAGCCCTGTGGAGAGAGATGGGAAGAGGAGGCTCTCTGAGCCACGTGGGCCGTGATGGAGAGACGGTGCTCTCACAGCCCTCAGGGCCACAGCAAATGTCTACCACCTATGTCCTCAGTGACTGCCCGGGGTTCTCAAGTCCATTCACCTGCAGGCTCCAACATCACCCTGTTCCTCCCAACACCTGGGAAATCAGCAGCCCCTGAGACGCAGCTCAGTGCTGGCTCTGGTGGCCAACTCCTGTTATTAAGTGTTATTTCACCAAAAGCAATTCAAATCTCAAATCATGTTTACTGCGGCTGCAGATTCTACCAGCTGCCTGGGAATGCTCTTACCTCCAGATGATTAATAAATGGCAAATAGTTCTCTCATTTTCTACATTCTCCCAGAGGGTTATTGACACACGGAGAGGAGAATATTCCGGAAGATATGGTATCGTCAGCAGCCATGGAGCAGCCTTGTAAAGAGCGACTGTAACCGTAAAAACATGATCTATAAAGGCAGCAGGCTAGAAGAGAGACAGGGGCAAAAGTTACTGGAGATAAAATTGGCTTTTATGGGAACAGAAGGTACCACTGTTGCTCTTATAACTGGTGAGCATCCTGGTATCGCTAGCTTCTTTGTCAGTCCCCAAGTCAATATATCGGCTGTTCATCTTCATCCCATATCAGGGTGGGTTAGACGAGGTTGTTTAGGTGAAACCGATTTTTCTTGCCAGGAATGGGCACTTGGCACAGTGACCACACTGTCTAGTTAGAAATGTGCTGTTTGCAGAATTAGATTTTGGCTGAATAAAGACCAACAGTTTCTCTCTGAATTAAAGAGAAAGTAGATTTATTAGGGACAGGCTTTCCACCATGGGATCTCACAGATATTTAAGCCAAATTCCCCTAAAGTCAGATGTAATAAATGGAAGTTTTCACCTAGTGTGGGATAGATGAGATCGCCTCTGGTGTGTGTGTCGGCTCCCTGTTTGGGAACCCTAAGTTCAGAACTCATGTACGGTAAAACCTTCAGTTTCCCAGGATAAAATGCACTCTGTGAAATTAGTTGACTTTCTCTAAATGCACTGGTCGCGCTGGCATTGACAAGTGTGTTTCAGGAGGTGCAGACATCCTCGTGCTGGCGCAGGCGGTGTCCTCAGCTTCAGGGATGGTAGTTGGTAGTTTTCCTTTGGCTAAGTTTCCTGGCCAGGGTCTGGGCCTTGCTGGGAAATGTGTCTGCCTTTTAGTGCAGGTTTATTTTCACATTTTCCTACACTTGCTCAGACTCCAGGGAAACTGCTTTGTCTGCAAATCCAATCTTTATTTTCCAACACCTCTGTTCCTTTGAAACACCTCTACTCACAGCACAGACCTATGCTATGGGTAGAACCAGCCCCGTCGGTGATTTGTAAATAAAAAGTCTCTTCTGATCCCAATGCTTTCCTTCCTTCATTCATTCATGGGACAAACATTTCTTGCATGTTTTCCATGTGCCAGGCGCTGTCCTTAGATCAACTCTTAGGAATTCCCACAGCAATTTGCGCAATGCTTAAAGCACTCCATGTGTTGGACAAACATTTGCAGGATGACGAATGGATGATTATGTAGTCCGACTTCAGTTTGCTAACCCCTCCTACTTGGAAGTCCAAGTTAAGAGCTTACTCAGGCATGCACAGAGGATGGAGCCACGGCCTCTTTAAGGCCGTCCTGTCTGTGCCGCTCTCCCTCTCTTGTGGGCATAATAGGCGATGTAACATTATTTAAAACCAGGCGAAGAGAACCCTGAAGTCAATTAGGCCTGTAAAAGTCTGCAGTTGAATTAGCCATCATCGTTTCCTAAAATGAAAGCAATCAGAGAGGCCACATGAACAATTAGTGGTTAGTACACAGCTCACTCTTGCTCAGTAATTCACTGTTTGTGGCAGTCAACTATTCTAATATTTTCTCTCTTCTTCATTCATTACCTGACTTGATTAGGAGCAGCTATTTCAATGTTAATAGGTACTTAATATTCTGGTCCAGCCTCTTGTGTGAAAGATTGTAAACAGGGTGGATTGAAATATTTCACACTAAGCCAAATCGGTCTTCAATGCTGCTGTCTCCATGTTGTGGCCCAGTCTTCATATGGTGCTCCCTGTCGAGGCTGTGCCTGTGCACCCATCTCCGTGAGAGATCCTTATAAAATTAGCTCCGTCTGGTGCAACGTGAGGACAGCAATCCCAGGGGTGGAAAAGAATCGCCAGCTTTTGGGAGAGGATGGAATCAGGGGAATGAAGGTCCGGCAGAGCCTGCAGCCTCGCCTCCCCATGAAGAACAGGTCTGCACAGAGGCCAGCACCAGCTACGAGGCAGGTGATCTGTAGGCACTTGCTGAATTAGTAAATGACCCTACATATTCTCTTGGTCTGCAGCCAAGCTTTCCCTTAAGACCTTCCTAATATAAGGATGCACCCCTGAGCAATAAGGGATTGTTTGGAAAGAGTAAGGACTGAGTATTTATTTTAACCCTGCCGCAGAAATGTATCTAGCGCACAATAGGTGCTTGATAAATTTATGTTCAATAAAGTGATCAACAGATATATCCTTTAGGAAGGCAACCCACAAATTGTCCCTATAATAAGGCTCAAAGAAATGAATGTTCTGTTGTTAAAATGACAAGGGACTCTGTATTTACGTCAACCAAATGCAATTGTCTTGAGCATCTTGAGAACGCAAAACAGTGTGTAGCTAAAGGTTATTCTGCTACAAAGGTGCTTGTGGTATCCAGGGGACTGGAGATGTGTCAGGTGCCATGTAATTACCTTCCTTGTTCCTCCAAGTCAGATCTTAATTCTGCTTTGTATATTGGGGGATGATTATTCTGTGGAATTCTCAAACTATTGACCTCAAGGGTCCATGAAGAACATGGAAGCAGCTTTGGGATAGAGGTGTCTAATCGGCTGCCCACGGGCTGCTGGTGGACTATGTGAGGACTGCTTTGCTTGTCTGTGGAGTTAGATACTGGGGAAGATTTATTTTATTTACAAAATAAATTTATCTTATATAAATAATTATATATTAATCTGTTAATATATAATTAACAATTATATGAATCTAATTATAAATTACTCTTGTATAAATAATTTATTTTGTTTATACAAAATCTTGTTGCTTATACAAAATCTTTGTTTATACAAATCTTGTATAAACAAAATAAATTATTTATAGAAGATTATATAAATGCACTCATAGAAAGCAGATCTATTGGTTGTCTGGGGGTGAGGGATATAGGACGGAGGGATTCCAAAAGGGTTTGATGAAACTTGGACGTGATGGGTATGTTCAACCTCTTACTTATAACAATAGTTTCGCTGGTGTATACATATGTCATAACATAGCGAATCGTGTACCTTAAACATGTGCATCTTATTATATATTGACTATCCCTGAATTTAAGAATTTTTAAATTAAAATTAAAGTCATTAAAATATTAATGCTGCCCTACCCTTACAGATTCTAACTTATTTTGCCTAGGGTGTGTTATGCCCTGAACTGTGTTGTCCCCAAATGCATAGGTTGAAGCCCTAACTCCTCACACAACTGTATTTGGAGAAAGGGCCTATAAAGAGGTAATTAAGGGTGGTAATTAAGTGAGGTCATATGGGTGGGGTCCCCATTCAACAAGAATGGTGTCCTTAGGAGAAGAAAATAAGGGCTATGCTTGCCTAGAGGAAAATCCAGAGAGAAGATGGTGACCGGTAGCCAAGGGCACAGGCCTTGCCAGAAACCACTCCCGGGGGCACCTTGGTACTGAAGTTCTCCCTCCAGAAGTGTGAGAAAGAAATTTCTGTTGTTCAAGCCACCCAGTCATGGCAGTCCTGATGGGCTAACAGAGGGAGGTTTGAAATAACAGTGTTTTGCTGAAGCTCCCCAGGACATTTCTGTGAGTAGCTGGGACCATGACACGTGACATTAGGCCAGTGTCGAGTCTGGGCTTGCTAAACACAAGTTCTGACCCAGCATCAAAACTTTGTCAATCTTCCCTGGGATTTCTTCTTCTCTTCCTGTGGCCAAATCTATTAATTCACACTGAGTTCACTTTGTGTGCTTGATGTAGGATATGTTTATTTCTAAATATTATCCTACATACGACATCTAAGCAGAATCTTGTACAACAGAATCTTGTACAGGATTCTGTACAACAGTCAGCCAAACAAGTTACTTGTCAAATGAGGACTGTATCTCCATTCAACTCAACAAATACGTGTACACACTGCAGGCCAGGAACGGAGATGAACGTGGTGGACCCTGTCTCAGAAGGCCAGATGGGGAGCACAGCCTCCCAGCACTGAAATCTGTGCCCTCCCACAATGTGTGTCATACCTGAGCATGGTAATTTTCAGCAAGCCAAAAGTCTCTAGATATGGTGGTCTTGTAACAAGTACCTGGATGCTCCATTTATTTATATTTTTATATTATTTTTATTTTTATTTTTATTTTTTTTATAGAGACAGAATATTAATTTTAAAAAGTCAGTAAGCAACATATATAGATAGGAACCATTGAATTATTATTATTATTATTTGTAAACATCCAGGCTTCCAAAATGATTGCAAAGGTCTTGAGTTGCAGAATTAAAAAGCAGGTTCAATCTGAGCCTTAAAGCCAAGACTAATAATTAGTGCATGCACCATAAAACTGGGTTTTAATTAAATATGTCTTTGAATAAGAAAGAAATGTTATGAAGTGTAGTGCATACAGAAAGCTTTCAAAATGGCATTGATAACATCCAGAAAAATGTCCAGGATACTTGAGATGATGAAACATGTAATTCATTTTAAAGTGAATCCAACGGACTACTAATGTATGGAGATGTATCCTGACCTCATTCCATTCGTTTTTTTTTTTTTAGACAGGGTCTTTCTCTGTTGCCCAAACTGGAGTGCAGTGGCACAATTACACTCACTGCAGCCTCAAACTCCTGGGCTTACGTGATCCTCCTGCCTCAGCCTCCTAAGTAGTTGGGATTACGGGTGTGGACACCACACTTGGCTCATTTATTCTTCAATGTTTAGAGTATCTTCCAAGAAGCTTCTTGAGTGGGGTCACATTTTGCCTTGTCTGTCATCTGTCTGCTCCATTTAGCTGCACCCCATTGTCCAGCACATTCAGCATGTAGTGTGTGTCTGCATCAGTGAGCTTTGAGGAAACACACACAATTTTTGCTCAACCAAGGACTTACTTCAAGGGTCAGATGGAGAAAAGTTAGGAGCTGTCACTTTAATATTTCATGCACAAAAAGCACCATTTATCGTCAAGGTGCATTGCTCTGTTATACTGTTTTCTATGAGGATGGTCTTAAATGAATGTTTAATGACAGAACGTGATGTCTCTGCGGATTTGAAAACTGCAAATCAGACTGGCCGTCTCCATCAGAAACATCTGTCTGCTTCCATATGTGTGTGTCAGAGACGGAGAGAGGTGATCTTTCCCGGGGTCCCTACAGATGTGAGGTTCCATTTGGTGGCTCCTAAAAGTATCGTACCGAATCCTAATGCCAGCCAAGCATTTAAGCTTTGCAGAATGTGCCAGCTTTATTTTCTTACAGCTCCAAATTGACACTCGAGACAGCTGACGTCTTTGTTGATGAAAGGCAAAAATGCAGAGGTAGCACAACTCCTGCGGCCAGCAAGGCAGCCACGCTCAGCCCTGGTGACCTGGGGACGGTGTAAACTTGTCCCTCTCCACAATTTCAGCTCGATAGCCAGCTCACATCCCCGTAAGACAAAACCCAAAGACAAGAGGAAAGTTGGAACACAAGATAACTCCTTCACTCAAGCCACAGCAACTAGATGTCTTTTAAAATTCAAAATACATTTTTAAATGCACTTCCTATTTGGCAAATCACTTCTGGCTCATTCATACTGCACACAATGTAATACAAAAAACATCTATTTGATATGACAATGTCTGTGATGTACTGTCTCATTCTGTGAATAAACAGTAGCTTGCGGCAAAGATAAGGCATTGCTTACGCACTAATAGGGACTGGAATTATGGTGAAATTCTAAATGGACAGTACTTATGGTAATTAGTTAAAAACCACTGACGGAAACAAAGTTCTCCACTAGAATAACATCATTCAGACTTCAGCCTTCATTAAAACGGAAGCTACTGATTCTTTGGGAAAATGGTCTTTATAATTTCTTACTTATCTTCCAAATGAGGGGAGTGCCTGCAGCTGGCACGGCATCTGGATCTCGGCTGCGCTCCTGGTGGGGCTGCCCTGTCCCGGGTATAGCTGCTGGCTGGAGACATCCTCTTGGGATCAAGGAAGTGGTCCACACCCACTGTCCCCCTCCTCCTCCTCTGCGCTGCAGTGTCCGCCTCCTGGACTCTCCTTGGCCCCTTCTCTCTGTGCATTCTTCATGGCAGCTGGGGGTGGTCTTACTGGTTCATATCCATCTCACTGTCCTTTGAATAAAATCCAAATTCCTTTCTATGGCCAGAGGACCTTCAGGACCCATCCCTGACTGTCCTTTTCCTATGTGTCTCTGACCCTCTCCTCCTCCACGATGCCAGCCTTTTCTCTGATCCTGCAGTTCAGCACCTGCTTTCCAGTCCCTCTCCCTGTTCATCCTGCATCCTGGTCGGCTCATGGCC
Organism: Loris lydekkerianus; assembly: GCA_963574355.1. Lineage (NCBI taxonomy): Eukaryota > Metazoa > Chordata > Mammalia > Primates > Lorisidae > Loris > Loris lydekkerianus. The sequence goes on from CAUYPK010029951.1 coordinate 47,488, forward strand.
AGGTCCTTGTGGGTACTGAGGACTCCCACTGCAGCCTGGCTGCCAATTACAGGCAAAAGGTATCTCAAGTATCATCTGCCTTCGCAGAGACAGCTTGGTCCCAGGTGCCTAGCAGGGTATCTGTCCAGAGAATGCCTTCAGATCATAATGTTGACTGTAATACACAAGATACATGATAATTAAATTCCTGTTGACATGAGAAGTTCCCCTGGTACAGACACCCTGAATCCTCATCAACAGTCTCCAAAACAAGCAATCTCAGGTACCGCACTGTAGCTTTTCAGCTCAATCACCATTTCCATTGACAGCTCAAAAAGGTGGTGAGATTAGGAAGGAGGAAAATAAGACTCAAGTTCTGGCCGGGATGGAAACAGAATACTAGGAAACTGAGCTTCTGGTAGAAGACATACAGGCTGTGAGTGCATCAAGAGACTGATCTTTGCAATGTCGTCCCGGAGGCCACCCATTTCAAGATCAAGATGATGAAATATTCATAAAAGGGTCTGGCCTTCAATAAACACACTCCCCAAAGACCTCAGTTAAGAAGCAGCTTGGCAGTTGTTGTCTTGAAACAGTTGAGAGAGGAAGAAAGCTCTTTGTATAAGGAATATGTTTTCCACATCAGAAGAATGTAAAAGTTGCGGTGATTTGATTCAAATCAGAGTTCCTAAGAGGGATGAGAAATACAATGGCTTGTGATGAACATCTGTCTGATGTCTGGGCAGGAGTTCAGTTTTGGCTTTTTTTTTTTTTTTTCCTGTGAAATTTACATTTTTTGCGACTTGGGTACCAAAACGAAGGATCCAAAATTCCTGCTGCCCTGATGACCTTCCGGCGCATGTGCTCAGGATGAAGGCGGCATCCAACTCAAGTTTAAATTACTAGTTCAATTCAGGCTGGGATGGGCAGGGCTGGCTGTGATCCTACGAGACAATTTTGGCTTTGAAAAAATACATGATTAACAAATAAAAACAGGGCTAGAGAAGATGGATTAATCTGCTGCAAATAAATCACTATTTTCACAAATGTTTTCTAGCAATCAGTACAAACAATGCCAATAACTCAATAGATAATAGACAGAAAGTAGACAATTCGTAATAGCAAACTTGAATGACCAAAACCTGCGGAAAGAATATTTTCTTACTCTATTTTGACTTCCATAACAAAATACACAGCCTGGGTGGCTTATAGGACCATATGTTTATTTCTCACAGTGCTGGGGAGTCCAAGGTCAAGGCCCAGTAGAGTTGGTGTCTGGTGAGGGACCCTTCCTGGTTCACAGACGTTACCTTGATGCTGTGTCTTCACAGGTGGGAGAGGCAAAGCATTTCTCTGGGGTCTTGTTTATAAGGGCACTTATCCCATTCACGAAGGAGCCAGTCCTCTGATCTAATTACCCCTCAAATACACCACTTCCTAATACTATAACCTTGGAGGTTAGGATGTCAACATATGGATTTTGGCGGGACGCAGACATTCAGACCATAACAGGTATTTAACCTGTTTGCAATCAAGGAACTATGTATCCAAACACTCTGAGATAACATTCTTCTCAAATCATATTTGCAAAAAATAAACAATAAACCCCCCCCAAACTGTCTTTCAATGCTAAGGATTGAAAAAGAGGCACCTCTTTTAATGATCTCTTTTGCAGCTACGTGGAAAGATGCCGTTACTCTAAGATGTAGGAATTCCACTTCTCAAGATGTACTCTAAGAAAGTTCTCGAATCTGTGCACCCCAAAGTAATAGTAGAATTGTCGTAACACTAGATGATTGGACATCATCTGAACGGCCACCAGTATAAAAATAGATACGTAAATTGTGATATGTTCACACAGTGAAATGGTACACGGCAGTTTTCATGAATGATCTGGATGCATATGAATAAACCGGGAAATAATACTCAGCAAAAGAGAAAGAGCATGCACTCGCGGAGAAGAGAAAAACAAGGCAAACGGTGAAATACGTCAGAGGAGAATTCAAAACTCTGTAGTAACCCCACACCCCAGAAATAAGTGAATTGACCTTTCAGTATAATTTCTTTCCATTTTTGTGTGTATATATCTGTACTTCATATTTATTTTTACAAAATTAGGTGACATTGCCTTGTATGTAGATTTATATCTCTTTTCGGAAACAAATTCGCAGCACACACCTTTTCCTGTGGTATTAACATTCTGTGAAAGCAGGCTTTCCTGTGGCTGCTCCGTAGACGCTCTTTCCGAAGTTTTCATGTCTCAATCAAACTGCGTCTGCACCGAGAATGACTTTCCAGCGTGGGGCACTGGTCACCGTGAGTTCACAGATAAGAAAGAGCTGAATTAATTCCCTAAATCCCCAGCTGCTTCGAGAAAAGATTAGAGGTGAATTAAAAAAGTAAAAGTAGGATAGCAATGTGGTGAAATCTGTGTGAATGATGTGGGGGAAGAGGGAAGAAAGTTAATTGTCTGTAACAAGTTCTTCAGCTAGGACGAGCCGTAACAACGGACGTAAAGCTTAGTTCTAAATTTCCTGAAAAACCCAAGCTCGTGAAGAGGCAGGCCATTCCCAGGATCTCATGCAAGGAAGCCCAGTGCTTCCTCTGAGAGGAGCTTGCCCTGGGTACCCTCCTGCAGGCAATGTTAACACTGCAATAAGTCCTATCTCTAGCCATGGTTTTGCAAATCAAAATAGGATTATTATTTCTCATGCTGACCTTGAGATCCACCAAGGACAAATTGTGTCTTGTAATTTATTTGGGACAACCAGGACCTGAAGCAGAATTGTGTAGGCTTCCAAGAGTCTCTGCCCATGGGGAGAGGCAGAGGACTCAGTTAGCAGGTGTTGGGGAATGGGGTTACTGGGGCTCAGTTACATGGCAGAGGGCTTGGGTCCAGGCTGAGCAGGATCCAACTTCAGCTTGGGATATTTCTAAGTGCTTCTGCCATTTGTCACACTCTTGGCCTGTTGTCACACTCTACCCATCCAGTGTTAAAGTCCCTTCTCTCAGGAAACATACCAGACCCTAATACTGCTTCTTCCTCTGCATAACGTGTCCTCCCTGCAGCTCATTGCCCGGGGCAGCCGTCTCTACCACGTGCTTCACAGTTCCCAGGTCCACTGTGTCCTTCTGAATTCCTGAACACCAATTCAGTAATTAGGAAACATCTGCAGGACAGAGGACGGTGACGTTTAGCATAGTAGGGGACATAAAGTGGACACTGTTGATACCTAGGATGGAAAATTAGAGATGGACCCAGTGCTATCCATTAGTGATGGACAGCTAGTTTGAGTCCGGCAGGACTGTGTGGTACCTGAGACTCTCCCAAGAAGCCTCTCTAGACCAACTGGGTGAACTGACTCAGGCCCTGGGAGTTTGACGTTTTCTTGGCTTCATCATGAAAAGAGCTTTACAGGAGTCCAGTGCCTCACTGGGCATTAAGTGTGACTCAGTCACGAGGGTGGGCCAGTGGATCCCTGAGCATCAGAAAGTGGTGACTTGCGCACTGGTGCTCTTCCGACTTTAGTAGGGATGCTGGAGACCCATCGCCACTGCTCTATGGGAAACTCACTTTTTCATAGCCTTACAAGTTTCCAAGCCCTCCTGCTTTGCCACCACAGGGCTGCTCTTGTGAAACTGGGAGAGAGCATGTCCTCAGGTCTGCTTTGGATGAAAGCTCTCTGCAGAGCACATCTTATGGAGAATTGGTTGGTGGGAGTTAAAAAGGAAAGAAGGCACAAAACACCTCCTAGGCTGGGGCCACAGGGGATGGAGTCTGCTTTTCTTATGCATCACCCCCACCCCAATGTGCATCTCGTGATCTGCTTTTAGGGCTGGAATCTACAGTGAAATTTTACAGCTTGCCCCTTAACTGGTTCCTGTCTATAAAATTAAAGGCTGACAATAGATTAATAAGTGCCATAAAATGTCTTAAATTCTTAACCACTCGTTCAATTAGGTGGAAAAAAGCATCACAATGTCTAACAGCGGATTTGCCTAGGTTTTGTGCAGAATATTAGATTTAAAGGCTGTAGTTTATGGAGGGGAAGGCTGGGGTGGATCTTTATGGGGACATGGAGGGTGATGCTTCTTGCTAAGTCACAGCAGTGATGGTCTCCCTGGCCTGAGTCTGCCGTCTTCCAGCACAGCCCCTCCTCCAGTCCCGGCTCAGTCCCACTAATGGAGGGACCCTTGGAGACATTGCAGCCAGAAGGGTGGGCTGCTCCCAATGCCCCACCAAGGCCCAGCGCCACACGGACAAAGCCAGCGCCCTCTACTGGCCATCCCATCAGCTAACGCACTGCAAAGGATCTCCTTGGGCCCTTGCAGCTGTCAGGCCATGTGGGCTCCACCTCCCTCCCTTGCCCAGCAGGCCTGGTAGGATCTGGTCCCTGTGACTCAGACCTCTATCAGCCTCTGCGGGATTCACCCCCCCCCCCACACACACACACCTCTCTGGCCTCACTTTTCCTACTCAGGTCTCATTTTCTCTGCTCAGCCACACTGGCCCCTTCATCTTCCAGTGTCCCCAGCACCTCAGGAAGCCTCTGCCTCAGGGCTGTTGCACCTGCTCTGTCCTCTGCCTGAAGTGCCCTCCCCAGACATCACCTGCTCACCTACAGTGTCCTCCTCAGTGATGTCCCCTGTTGCCATTCCAAGGGTCCACAGCCCCAACCTGCCTGTCTTCCCCACTTTGTTCTTCCTCTCCAGAATGCACCTCTCACGTCCTGCACACTGTACCCTTCCTGTCTGTCCTTGCTCCATGGCCAGAAGGGAAGGTCTAAGGGGGCAGGGGCCCTGGCCATCTGTCCCTCCTGTGACTGTATCTCTGCTGCCTCTGATGGTGCCTGGCACAGGGGCAGTGCTCAGGAATTACTTAGCAGCCTGACGCTCTGTGACGTGCCAGTCTTTCCCAAGTGGTCTGCGTCATCCCAGCTTACTGAAGCACGAATACTTGTTACCAAGAAAGGGCCCAAGTCCTGGAGGCAGGTGAGTTGGGGAAGTTCTGAGTCAAGCACTTCTTTCTCTTGGGTTCCCCTGCACTCTGTGAATGCTGCAGGCAGAAGCCATGTGTCTGCTCCTGAGTCCCCCAGCCCATGAGCCCCTCCTGGCACTAGTGCTTTAAGGAACCCACTTGGGGGCATTTGGAGTGAGGTCTCCATCCATCCTGAGCACCCTCTCTCTGTGCAGTGAGCTGAGCACCTCTGTGGAGTTTCAAGAGGCCACTGCAGCCATATGTTGAACCCTCTACACACACCCTGATGCATTTTCCTTGGAGTTGTGGACTTGGCCCACTGATGATACGTGCCTTTATGGGGGTTCTCGTCAGACCCAGCACAGAGGTCTCAGGACTCCAGTGGGGCGTCAACCCCAAGTAAAGAAGCCAGAGATACTCAGGCCCCCCAGAGCTCAGGCAGATGCTCGCCACCCTCTCCTCAAATATTGCTTCAAGGGGCAGAACCAGAGCCCCTCAGAGAACTGCACCAGCCTCCGTTTACAAACTGTCTTTCCAAAAGCTAGAGTTTGGCGACCACGGCATCACCGTCTCCTGTGTTCTGTAAGATGTTCTGCTGTTTAACTCCCCTGCCCCGGCTTCTCTTCCTTTCTGCACAGGGCAACTGAGGGGCCAGGCAAAGGTGGCTGGACAGGTGGCACCTCTGTGTCACAGGTGGCAGCATTTCTCGGTGAGGTTCAGATTTGCTGAGGGGCCCTAACGAGACAGAGGCGTCCCTCTGTGAGTCTGTGAGATGCAAAGAGATGCCTCTCTCCAACTGGAGGTGCCTCAAGGGCATCGCTCTCAGCAGGGGGCCAAACAGATTCATTTCAGAACAAATTCCTCCCCCTTTAAAAGAAAAAACATAATCTGCTTTTTGGCTAGTGCCCCAGATTAGCCTCAGCCTGTTCCCTTGTTTCAATCTCAAGAAGAATTTATGTGCCGACATAGAGCCACGTGCGTGCACCTTTTCACCCAAGTGCGAGGCCCCCCTGCCCAGGAGCCTGATAATTGCTCACAGCCCAGTGGAGGAAATAACAGGCACGGAGATGACATTTTACTCAGGTAGCACCGCTGAGGTGGACTAGGTCCAACGTGACCACCCAGGACTCCCAGGACTCTCCTTCTACTGTTCACTCCCTTGTACAACCTCTCCCCTTCAGTGTAGGACTTGCTCCAAACCAACCGAGTGCAGCAATAATAATGGGGTGAGTGGAGTTACTTGCCCCTGGTCATGTTACCTAAAGTTACAAGGTTGCTCTTGACCCTGGTGGCCTTGCTCCTTTGCTGGCTTTGAGGAAGCAGGTGGCTATGTTGATATAACTTCCAGCCACCAGTCAGAAAGAAGCTGAGGCTCTGAGTCAGCAGAGAGCAGAATTCTGACAACAACCACAACAGCTTGGAGGCAGGCCCTTCCCAGTCCAACTTCAGATGAGAACTCAGCCCCAGTGGACACCCAGACTGCAGCTTGGCACAGGGTGCAGGGAAGTGCCCAGATCTGTGACTTGCAGAGACTGTGATATCACAGGTGTGTATTGTCTGAAGCCACCGAGTCTGTGGTCATCTTATCATGCAGAAGCAGGAAACCGACACATCTGTCCTTGACACTTGCCCCCCCGCACCCCCCGTGTTTCCACGTACACAATTTCATTTAACTTCTCACGCAATCCTGGTCCTTTGACCTTATTCATCAATGACCTTGGCACTGCCGTGTGGCTTCAGAGAACACTTGTGCTAACTCCACACACATGCTCAGAATGGAGATGGTTTGAGTTCAAGCTGGGGTTCTCTCTGTTTAGGAGGGTGTACAAGGTCTCCTGAACCTGTTGGGGCTTGGTGATCAGTCCAGGCAATGCGGTATCGAGTTCCTTTTATGCATTCTGGGGCTCCAGCTGCCCAGTCCAAGCCCTGATGCTTAAGATGAGGCACTCATGGTCCTCCAGGGCTGAGTCCTGGAAGACACTTAGCTGGGGAATAAATTGTGTTCCTTTGCTATTTGGCCCAAGAAACTTTCTTAACCACAAGGCTATTTGGCCACAGGATGAGGAAGATAAGCAATGGGCTTTCAAGTACAAAGCGGGGGATGAAAGTCTTACTGCAGACACTGTCGTGTGCACAGGCTGAATTAGGCCTTTTGCTCACGTTTCAGTTCATTTAGCCCAAGGGAGGCTAAGGAGAGTGGTGCAGGGATTTATGTGCCGTAGAACCAGAAACAGCAAGTGCTCCTCACTGTGGCTGCTCTGCTGGGGCTGCACGCAGTGTTGAGTCCACCTAACAATAAGCACGGGAGGTAGGATTGACTTCTTTCTTTTTTTCATAGAGAATGAAACTGGGGCTTCGAAGTCAAGTCATTTCCCTGAGGGCACTAAAGTGGGCACCACTGCCCCAGGCTGGCCTCAAAGCCCTGAATCTTTGAACATCTCACTGTGTTGACACTTTAGTAAGCGGCAGGGCTAGAAATGAGTCAAGTCTGTATGATCCCAAATTCTAGGCCTTTTACCCTAAAATTACGCTGCCTCTACTTGGAGGAAGCAAGAAGAAAGTCACAGCCAGAGGGTGCCCGAGGCCCACGGAGGCAGTGTTTATTACACAGCTGGACCTTCCTCAGGGCATTTCTACATCTATACAACTTGGGGGAATCACTCCCGTCATCTTCCCTTTTCCCTTGAGGCTTTCCTCATTCTTAAGGTTAAGGGGCACTGTGGATATTTAAGCCCTGAACTCCTCTGGTTCTGTGGCTAGATGTCTGCCTGGTTCTCTCAAGCTGGGGCCACTGGTCACCTTATTGGGCATGTGTGAAGCCGCCCTGTGTACCGTTGGCTGTACAGTGTCACACGTAAGGCCAGTGCAAGAGCGCTGGTCACTCTGGGTACCATGCAGCTGTCAGCTACTCAGAAATAAACTGCTGCATCAGATGATGATGGTCATGCCTTCTGCCTGGGGGTGGGGGATAATTTGTCATTTATGGGTCTGGATGAATTATATTATCGCCTATTAAGATAAGTCGAAATGAATCTTTAACAACAGAATACTGTATCTGTACAGATTTAGAAACTACAAATTAAACTGGCCATCTCCATCTGGAACCTTGGTCTCTTTCCAGAGCGACCCCTTGCCTACAGAGGGAATGAGCTGTGAGGGTCCCTGCAGATGTGACACAAAGCTGGAGAGGTGGCAGCCCTGGGTATTATTGATTGTACAGGGGCCATGTGTCTGAGGGAAGCCTCTAGAACCCCCAGAGAAGACACAGCCTCAGTGCCGGGGTCCCAGGGATTCTGTAAGAGGCACCCAGTTGCCCAGACCAGACTACCATGGTCTCTAGGCTGCACTGCTAGCCTTGGCCTTCCCATTGCTGTGCTTATCTCTCTCTTCTGCCTCCATCCCGCAGTATTCTGTATGTGCTTTTTAATTGACTAAATTGTCCCATGTGCTTGAAATCCCCCCAGACATCCCACAACTCCTGGAGCAAAGACCAAACTCCTGAACGTGGCCTCCAAAGTCCTGTGTCGTGGCACTACCCACCTTTCTTGTGGCCCTTTTGGCGTTTGGGGCCACACCCTCCTTGCCACGGGTACTCATGAGCCCTGTCCTCCCTGCTTGGACCTCTCCTCCCTTCTGTCCGCCTCCCTCATCTCCCCCTGGCCCAGCGACCCACCTGTTTCCTCACCTTCCCAGGGTGCCTTCCTTGACAACAGAGCAGGTGAGGCCCTGACCCTCCTACGATGTCACACTGAATTCTCTTCCTTCTGGCCCAGTGCCTGTCCCATTTTTGATTATGTGCATGTGTCTCTGTTCAGTTGTGGCCTGTGTTCCTAGTGAAATGGTGCGTGATGGTCACTGCATCCATTTGTGAGCATGCAGCTGCGTCCCTGATGCTAGCACAGCTCCCGGCTCTCAGCCCTGGACAGTTCCTATAACCAGACACCCATGTGGGGAAAGCTGTAGTGTCTTCTGCTACACTGTGATGATGACTGAGTGTATTTTTCAGCCCCCTTTTATCACCCTCCTGCCCTGGATGTGCATATTTAAATTAGAAAAAAAAAGAAAAAAGAAAGCCAACAAATAATACAAGCCAAAAAAATACATGCCAACAAAGACCAAGCTCAAGATAAAGGTAGGAAGTATCATGGGGCCACAGGAACCAGGCTTTTGATCCTGGCAATGACAGTGGACCAGCTGTGTGTCCTTGGGCAAGGCAGTTCACACTCTGGCCTCCATCTCCTCATAAGTCACGCAGAAATAACAGAACAGACTCTGCCTACCCACAGGGGCATTTTCAGACCACTGAGGAGCTACAAAATCGTTCTGTGGAGTATCATGAGCTCTGCAGATGTGTGTGGAATCGCTATGTTCGTTAATAACACATTATCCTGTTCTCTGTTCACGGATCACTGATGCTAGATCCAAGTATGATGCCCATGTTGTTCAGGGAGTCAGAAAGTCCTGTACCAGGAGGCTCCTACATGGCGGTAATCACGGGTTAGTACCAAGATCTGGCTGAACAGCTGATTTCAGGATAGGATGTGCGTCACCCTCTCCCAGGAGAGGTTTGAAAAGTGGATGAAGTAAGTGTTCATGGCGTCACATTGCCTGGACTAGCGGTGGAATGAGAATTGCAGGAGGGAGTTGCTGGTCCTGATTGTGTTTGTACCCACAGATTTTAATCTATGCAGGTGATAGAGCGAAGACCTGCAGAGCCCAATGCCATTAAAAGGAAATTTCATTACTTATGTGTCCTGAGAGGAAGGAGCATGCTGTGCCATTCAGAGCCACTGGGGAAGCACCAGAAGTTGGTCAGGAGTGAGGGGAAACTGAGGCCAGAGCCTTTACTGGGGTTTCCCCGGGGCAGAGCGAGTGGCCAGCAGGCTGTGGGCCGCAGAGGGATGGTCTCTGGTTGCCTAATCTTTGGCCATCAGGTAATTTAGGGTGGGAAAACACAGCTTGGTGTGTGAGAGTCAGGGAGGGGGCAGTTGTGGGTATAGACTTGGGACTGGTTGCTCACGTGAGCACGGTGTGCTCTCCCCCCCACCCCTGAGCTCTTTACCAGCCCTAGGAGTTGGCTGGCCCTGGGAGAGGCAGACCTTCCCCGCCGCTTGTGGATAATAGTCTCTTTCCTAAATTCTTCCCAGATTTGAATGTAGCATCTCTTTCCAGTTGGACCATGACATGGATAGCTGTCTTGGAGTTAAAACAATAAATCTATGGTTTATATATTCCAGATGATTTCTCTAAGAACCTTACTTCAGTTTCTGCCCGGTTGCCAGAAGCCCCAGCAGAGGGTCCCTCACTATTTGAAAGTATCCCTCCCTCTCCAGCCCCAGTGCTAACTGCCATGTGGTGTAGTGATTCCCAGGGCGAGGTCACCCCTCAAATGCGAAGTCTCCCCAGGAGGAGGTGCAGACTGAGGCTGAGCCAGCCTGTGTGTCTGTAGGAAACAGCAGGTTTCAGAAGATGGGGAGGACTCTGCTTCCTGGAAAATGTGTTTGATGTCCAATTATGTTTTAGGGAGTACTATCCAAAACAAAAACAAGAAAACAAAGTAGCTCTGCAAAGCCCCTTCATGATGCTCCTCTTTCTCTGCCTCCGAGTGATGCAGAAGCTACATTTGCTCGCTGTCCCCTAACCCCATAGGCACCTGGCTGGGACGGGCTCTCTTGTCTGTGGACTAGTGGACTCTGCTTCAGTTGTGCATTCTGAAAGTACTGAGTTTATTTTAGTGTCTTCTATGTAATGGAACAAAGTAGATGTATTGCTAAACTTCCAATCATGATTAGAATAACAAATGGGAAGACCTGAAGAAGAATCTTCTAGAAGCATGCTAACTTATCCCTCCCTCCGTTGTTTTTCCGTGGGCGTTAGTAAAGGAAAAAAAACGACACCCACGCCCACACAAACACACACATGCAAGGCAGACAAAGCAAGAGTTACATTTTGGTTTCCTCTTCAAATAGCCATTGCCTAAAAAAAAAAAAAAAAGTCAAATTATCCCAAGAAGAAGAAGAACAAACTAATGGCTAAAAGATGCCAGAGGAAAAGAAAAGTAATCCAGCTGCCTGACTTTGCTGCAGGCTCTGGGCGTCAGAAACGCAGGAGAAATGATAGGACGATGGCGGATTCATGTTAAATCACCCTAATGTATTCAGATTGTGTGTGAGAAGATGCTCATTTTTAAGTTAAATTCCAAAGCCCATTTAAAGCGTATTAGTTGATACTGTAAACTCAGAGCTGTAGTTCTCCAATTCGGAAAGGGCTCTTATACACTTCTGCACGTTCATATCATCCAGGTTATACGCAGCTGTAACCCTGAGTATCATTTTACCTCTTAATGTGACATGAGACCAATGGGCAATTTCCAACTTGAAAATCACAGGGCGGAAAAATACCCACTCTGCTGTGAGGAAGCTCAACAAGGCCATCAGCATGATGGGGACGTCACAGGCATCACAGATGCACGGGGCTGCCTTCAGTGTGGGCATCTAGGTTTGCATAATCCCATCTGCCTGCCTCTCCCACTCCCTCTGTGCTGGCAGTTAAGAGAATTATTCCGACTATCACCCAACACTGTGTGTTTCTGAATGGCCTGAGTCTGCACGCAGGCAGGACCCTGAATGTATTTCACCACAGTGCGATGTCCTTGTAACAGAAATGGCACTTTCTATGAGAACCCCAGCTTCATCCAGGACTGAAAGCCCTCTGGAGCATGCGTGGTGGTTTCCGTCACATCCAGGCAGTCCCTGCTGGGAGGTCAGCAGGGAGGTCAGCAGGGTAACATTCTCCTGAGCTGATAAAATCGTAACTTATCGTTGCCAGGGATGTTCACAAATTTGTTATAGTATGTGTGCATACCTGTAAGTGTGTTTATCATTTAATATGTGTTGTATGCATTGAATGTCTGTGCTTTCTCATCCCCCCAAATTCACATGGTGAAGCCCTGACCCCCAAGGGTATGGTATGGGAGGTGGGGCCGTTGGGAAGTAATTAGATCTAGATGAAGTCATGAGGGTGGGTCCCCTGATAGGATTAGTGCCCTTTTAAGAAGAGGCACCAGAAAGCTTGCTCTCCTCTGCCTGTCTGTCTCTCTCTCTCTCACCACTATCCATCTTTCCCTTTCTCTCTCTCTCTCCTTTTCTCTCTACCCGCCTACCCTCCCTATCTCTCCCCCTCCTTCTCTCTCTCCTGGGAGCTCACCATCCACAACTGGAGTCCTGGCTTCTAGGAACAGCCGACCCCCCTGCACTGCCTGTGGCCTGGAAGGTGGAGAAGACCCACAGCTCTCGCAGGAGTGGGAGGCAGCAGAGGGCCCTAAGGAGCAGACACAGGGACTGTGGTCCCGGAGCCCCTTCCTGAAGCCCCCATGTGGCCCCACCCTGGGCTCTGGGCATTGGCCTTGACCTTTGTTCTTGCTCTCCCTCTTCATGCTGGCTCCGACTGGATCCTCTTACTTGCAGGCCTGAAGTCCCCATTAATTCTGGCTATACATGAACATTCTCTTATTTTATGTGTACAGAATAAAATGGTGATAAGGCTCACTGAGGGCTTGATTTCTGGATCTTGTGCGGATGGAGACACCTTCTGGCCAGTGCCCCAAGCCCTGAAGCTCAGGATGCCACCTGCCCTCATCCCTCCCAGAGCCCACCTGGGGGGTTCAGCTTGGCTTGTGGTTTGTTACTGGGGTGGATGGAGCACAGCTTGTCACGAGAATCCAGCTGCAGGACCAGGCAAAAGCCACATGGTGCCCGCGGACACCACACTCGCCCTTTGTGCTGAGTGAACTCACCTGCCTAGCAGCATAAACACGCTTCCCTCCAGAGCCTTCCTGCTGCTGAGCGCCCGCCCGCCACACAGCCCACTCTGGTTTGTAGGCAGAGCAGGTTTCTCCAGTGTAAGCCCATCCAAACTATTCATTCTGCTCAAAAACCCATTGTCCCCTCTGGGCCCGGGGAGTGACTGTTCCCACTTCATCTGTGCTCACGCCGAAATTGACGCCTCCAGCCCTCCCGGCTGCCTCCTCCCGAGCCCTCCTGCTCTCCACCCTCTCTCTTTGTTTCTCTCCCACGTACCCAACATCATATAAAACAGAAACGAATATGCAAAAGGCACTTTCTGTTTTAATCAGGTTTGAGGGAAAATATGTCTAACATGCCACTTTACCTAGTTGATAAAATGTTTGACATTTACCAGGGCTGCAGTGAATCTCGTCGAACAGCTCCAGTTTTAAATGCCACTCCAATATCCTCCATCTCGGAGTTTTAAAAAGCACTTGTCCTACAAAGTGTTATCATTACTAAAAATATTAAGCAGGATCTTCATTCATTTGGAGTCTCTGTGTAATTGCGCTGGAACGCAAATCACCACTTCAGAAGGAAGACAGTCAGATCTAACCTCCTGGTGGGGAGGTGGGAGATGGAGACAGACCAATGACGGGGGCACCTGCTCTTCCCAGGGGTCACAGTGTCCTTCCTGCACAGGGTCCTTGTGCATCTCCTGGGCAGTGCCTGGAAGCCAACAGCAGCTAATCTGTGTGACCATGCCCCTGGCCATAGGAAGATGTGGGATCCCCAGTGCAGAGGTTGGCACCTCTTCCTGCCCCGTCAGAGCAGCTTGCCGCGGGGTCCCACCATAGCCCCTTGCTGCATCTGGGAGGTGACAGCCGCTGTCTATAATGGCTTGTTCACCTTGGAGACTTTCATTCTTTACTCATCTCTTCAAAGTTGGCCTCGGGCGAGTCAGCTAACAGCAGGGAGAACTTGATGTGAGGACTCTCACCATTGACAAAGGTCCTTGTAGTGGGGCCATTGTCACGGTGCCCCCAACTCTATCCTTGCTGCTGGGGCTATGGTTGGACTGATAGTGTCCCCTTCAAAATTCACATTGAAAGGTATCCCCAGTGCAACCATATAATGAGATAGGGCCTTCGAGAGGTGATTCTGCCATTGTTGAGTCTGCCCTTTTGAATAGGATTGTCATTTTCATAAAGGGCTCAAGATTGAAGGAAGAGCCCTTGTGCCCTGCTGTCCCTTCTGTCATGCAAGGATGCTGGCTTCTTCCCCGCCAGAGGACACAGCAGCAAGTCTCCATCCTGAAGCAGAAAGCAGCCTTAGTGAAGCACCACACCTGCCAGCACCTTGATCTTGGACTTACCAGCCTCCAGAACTGTGACAAATACATTTCTATTATGTATAAATGGCTCAGACTCAGGCATTTTGTTAAAGCAGCAAAAAGGAACTAATATGATGGATGTAATTAACAATTGGCTTCAACATACTCACAGGACTCAAAAATAGAAACAACCTCTTCTTCCTTAATGCCTGATGCTGCCTTCTCAAAGCTGCGCTGGGGTGGATGGGCTCTGCTTTCTGAAACCCAGATACAAACAGGCTGGTACCAGAGGAAGCATCAAGCAAGGGAAACGGCCGTGCACTTAGGATAACTTCAGAGCCTTCCTGCCTCTTCCCTGTTAGGGAGTTCCCATCACTGGAGGGCCAAATGCCTCTGTGGACAGGTTGAAACAGGAAGCTCTGAGTGACAGGAAAGGGATTCAATGGCTCTGTGCTCCAGCTCACAGGGAGCCACTGCAGGTTCTGAGTAGGAAGAGCTTTCAAGGTGGTATTCAGAGAGGGAAGGGCCTGGGGACATGGATCAATGTTGAGGGCAAAGATGGGACTGCAGGGATGGGATGGGCTCAGGCCGTGAGATCTTGTCTACAGAGCTGCGGGTGGGAACAAACACCACAGAGAAGGTGTGAAGCTGTGACCTTGAAAGGCGGCATTCCACTGGTGTGGGGAGCACAGTACAGGTGCAGACGGCAACAGCGCGCCAGCAGGTGGGCACATTGCTCTTGAGGTGACAGGATGTCCTTGAGCTTTGTCATTGTGGTGAAAGAGCTTCAGCACCACCTTGCCCTCTCTTTAGAAAGGTATTATCAGACCCCAAGAGCAGAGCTCCGGATCCTCTTTTTTCCTCTGCAACAGGTGAAGACCTGAGACATGGCGCGCTGTGCCCGCACACAGACGCATGCGCACAGAGCAGCACGCGCCCAGGCTGCCGGGATCTGGGGACCTCTTTGCAGCAAATTTAGATTCCTAGCTCGGATTCTACTCTATGAGCCTGGCACAAGGAAATGTGGATTACACGTGTAGATCCTGCTGGGCGGGACAGTGTGTGTGAGTGTGTGCCTGTGTGTGTGTAAGGCAGAGGGGAGGTATATATAGAACGGTGTAAGGAAACATGCCTTTGTGGGGAAACAGATGGTCCTGAAGGAGAGCACTGAAATACAGAGACCCATCCGGCTGCAGCTGCCTCCCCCGCGTGCGCCTCCGAAGAGGCTCCAGCAGATTCCGCCTGATTGCACTCACTGCAGCTCCTCACCCAGATGAAATAAGCACGGAATAGACTCTTCTGCCTAATGAGAATTTAAATTTTCAACTTTGTCAGAGATATGAGCCTGCAGCCTCAGCGTGATGCATATTTCTAAGAGCTCAGCTGTAACAAGAGGGTCCCGGGCCCTGCTGGCTCCTCCTCCCGAATCCCCCCTGACGCGGCTGGAGCAGAGCCAAGCTCGCCAGGATTTGTGTGCTGGGACCACAGCGGCGACAGCCATGTGGCTTGGAGTGCAGCCGGCCCACTAAGCCCAGGAGCATTAACTGAGCATCTCCTGTGTGCAAGGAGATAGAGGCCAAGGGATGCAGACCCAGAAAAGGGGAAGATATTCTGTTTAAACAGACTCAGGGGCAGCACAGGCTTGAGTCTTGGACTGGGGCTCACAGTCCGGTTTGAGCCCCAGTTCTGCCACCGCTGAGCCGCGTGACCTTGAGCACATTACTTGACCCTAGGAAGCCTCCTTGTTTACACCTGTGAATGAGGAAAGCAATCGTGCCAGTCTCTTGGAGGTTCTTGTGAGGACGCAGTGAATGACACCCAGTCTGTGCAAACAGTGACGCCGAGGAGCATCCACGTGCCCCAAATGCTGACGGCGCCTGCGCACCACGGGTGGCGGCTTTCCGGAAGCATTCCTTTGCCCACATCGCTGTTCCAAGTCATCTTATTTTTATGTCTCCATAGTTGAAACCTTCTGAAATCATTTCAAGAAGGTTTGTAAACCTCTAAAGATTTTGATGTCCTTTGCATTTACTGCGTGAATGCCAGGGAAGGAGGAGTCTGTGTGGGTGGGGGAGGGGCTTCTCGGGAGAGCCACGCCCACCCCGCGAGCCACGCCCACCCACAAGCCACGCCCACCCCGCGAGCCCCTCTGGCTGGTCCAGTCAGTCGCTTTCTGCCAGTTCCTGTAAGACTGTCCCTGCCCAACCCCTCTCTGTTTCTTTGATTTCTCTTGGCACCTTTGCCCTTCAAGGTCAGCTCGTCCTCTGCCCATGCCCTTGGTGCAGGAAAGCAAGGCTGCTGGGTGGTTGGAGGTTTTGCTTTTGTTCCGCTTAGGGTTCTACGGCAAGACTTTGACTTTGGCATAAACCTGTGCCAGTAGCCTCAGCCAGATCCCTGCCGGTTGCACCAGAATCACAAAGGCTGGTGACAGCACCGGAGGTTTACACAGCATGTGCGTTGCCCGCGGGTGCTGCAGGCTGCTTGGGAAGCTGGTTGCATTTATCTACCCAGTAATGTGGTGCGGCAGCGTTGTCCTCGTCTGAGCTGGGACCAGGGAACAGGCACCGAGGGAGGGGCGGCCAGGGCTGCACAGCAGGGACTTGGCGGAGCCAGCCTTGGAAAGGCCTCTCTTCCCCTGCACCCTCCGCTCGGCACCATGCCCTCTTGCTGACCTCCCTCGGGACTGTCCTCATGAGTCAGCGAGGCCGAACAGAGAAGTCCCTGGGGCGTCAGACTGTGGGGTTCAGGGCGGACCCACTTACAGACTTTCACATAGAATGAAGGAGCAGGAGGGGGAAACACTCATCTCTTGGAAAATGAGAAAAATTTATAGTTGTTCCTAAGCTGATGGTGACCCCTTGGGTGTGTTGGTCCATTACAGACCCACCTGGATGTGTTGAAAATGATGGTCCTTATCGCAACAGCTCTAAAACTTTTGCTGCAGATTTTATGTCCCCATTGGACACCTAGACGTGGACTCTGAATTTCGCGTCTCCTTTCACATCATTTTTGTGACCATGTGAATGTATTCAGACCCTGCTTCGAATTGCCAGTATTTCAGGTCCAACCTGAACATCCTTATTAAATTTCAGGTTCATCATTTGAATTAGGCCTCTACAGACCACATGGATGGTGCGCTCACTGCCTATGATGTGACCTGCAGGAGATGACCTAGAAAGAACCAGTGAACACCTACTGTGGGCCAGCCACTGTGCAACCTCTGTCAACCTCCTTACAACCACTGCACAACCTCCATACAACCTCCTCACAACCTCTGTACAACCTCCTTACAACCACTGCACAACCTCCATACAACCTCCTTACAACCACTGCACAACCTCCGTACAACCTCTGTACAACCTCCATACAACCTCCTCACAACCTCCGTACAACCTCCATAAAACCACTGTACAACTCCATACAACCTCCTCACAACCTCTGTACAACCTCCATAAAACCACTGTACAACCCCATACAACCTCCTTACAACCACTGTGCAACCTCTGTACAACCTCCTTACAACCACTGCACAACCTCCGTACAACCTCCTTACAACCACTGCACAACCTCCGTACAACCTCTGTACAACCTCCATACAACCTCCTTACAACCACTGCACAACCTCCATACAACCTCCTTACAACCACTGTACAACCTCTGTACAACCTCCTTACAACCACTGCACAACCTCTATACAACCTCCTTACAATCTCTGTACAACCTCCTTACAACCACTGCACAACCTCCATACAACCTCCTTACAACCACTGCACAACCTCTGTACAACCTCCTTACAATCACTGCACAACCTCCATACAACCTCTGTACAACCTCCATACAACCTCCTCACAACCTCTGTACAACCTCCATAAAACCACTGTACAACTCCATACAACCTCCTCACAACCTCTGTACAACCTCCATAAAACCACTGTCCAACTCCATACAATCACTGCACAACCTCCATACAACCTCCTTACAACTACTGCACAACCTCCGTACAACCTCTGTACAACCTCCATACAACCTCCTCACAACCTCTGTACAACCTCCTTACAACCACTGTACAACCTCTGTACAACCTCCTTACAACCACTGCACAACCTCTGTACAATCTCTGTACAACCTCCATACAACCTCCTCACAACCTCTGTACAACCTCCTTACAACCACTATACAACCACTGTACAATCTCTGTACAACCTCCATAAAACCACTGTCTAACTCCATACAATCACTGTACAACCTGTGTACAACCTCCTTAAAACCACTGTACAACCTTTGTGCAACCTCCTTACAACCTCTCTACAACCTCCTTACAACCACTGTACAACCTCTGTACAACCTCCTTACAATCACTGTACAACTTTCCTACCACCCTGTACAACCTCCATACAACCACTATACACCCTCCATACAACCTCCTTACGACGACTGTACAACCTCCATACAACCTCCATGCAATCTCCATACAACCTTTGTATAACCTCCATACAACCACTGTGCAACCACTATGCAACCTCCATACAATCTCCATACAACTTCCTTATAACCACTGTAAAACCTCCATACAGCCTCCATACAACCTCCTTACAATGACTGTACAACCTCCATACAACCTTCATACAACTTCCTTATAACCACTATACAACCTCCACACAACCTCCATACAAGCTCTGTACAACCACTGTACAACCTCCATACAACCTCCGTACAACCTTTGTACAACCTCCATACAACTTCTGTACAAGCTCCATATAACCACTATACAACCTCTGTACAACCTCTGTACAACCTTCATAAAACCACTGTACAACCTCTACAACCTCCATGCAACAAGTGTACAATCTCCATACAACCTCTGTACAGCCTCCGTACAACCACTGTGCAACCGCTGTTCAACCTCTGTACAACCTCCATACGACCTCCTCCTAATGTAGCATCCTACACAACCACAGCACAATTACGTAAACCAAGAAATTAAAGGAGGAGCAATGTGAGTAACTCAACTTCAGACTTCATTTGGGTTTCCCTAATTGTTTGTGAATGCCCCTTTCCAGTTCCAAGGGCCCACATTGTGTATGTTGTGACGAGGCAAGTTGAATGGGCCCCAGACACCAGTACTCATGAGATTTCTGTCAGTTCATGGAGACCTCTGTGTACGGTTTATCAACACCTGCCTGTGTGGACGTTCTCTCATTAGGTATTTTGATCCCAGAATTTTAAATAGAGAGGCTCAGCTTAACAATTGAGGAGGAAAAAAATTAAATTTTAGAGGTCTCGGGATCCTGAAATTTGTAAGAAGACATTCTCCCCTTGGAAACATTTTTCTGCTTATTCTTTGACACATCTGTTATTTTCCAAAACAAATAACCTTGAGTCTTCTTTCCTCCTTTCTTGCTGGCAAAACATGACAGTGGGTCCTTTATAATATATCAGTAAGTGGCAGTTCTCCCACATAAATACAGCCTTCATTCCACAGTGACCAAACCTTTGTCAGAGGAGCACTTACATTCTTTTGCAAGAAAGGCACCGGGGAGAGTGATAATGGCAGCGCTGACAGCAATGTTCCTTGACTTCTTTTAAAGAATAAAAAAGAAAATAGAGAGAGAAATCCGCAGTTGTTTTTTTTTTTTTTTTCCTTAAAGAAAATGAATTATTTTTTGAAAGTTAGTCAATCTCTTGGGGGCACAATGTGGAAAATTAGATTTTAATGGCTTTGAAATTGAGGTTCCATGGGTCAATAGTGCTGATACTTGAAATAAAATGACAGATCTATTAGAAGAAAATCAAACATTTTGTTGCTCATCAGAAAGGCAGTCGGGGGACAGCAAGTCTCATCTTGGAACTCTTCTTTCATACAGAAGGCATCAGAAAAGCACAATTTCTGGCTGAGTGTTTTGAAATCCTTGGGAGGGGATATTCCTGGATTTCTTATACTCTGAGTCAAGGAGCAGTTCCTCAGCTTTGCCTATGTTGTAAAATTTGGCTGATTGCAGTTTGGCAAGACGGGCATTTCGTATGCATTTAATCCTTACACTGCGTAGAATGTAACTGTTATTTCTCAGCTGACTTTCCACAATCAGTTCTGGTTCGCATTTGTTTGGCTGAGTTATCCAAATTTGATGCACGTAGCTTTTACACTTCTGGCAGGTTATGAGGTTGGCAAAGCTGCCACGCGCAAAAGCCAAGTCTAATTTTTGTCTTACATTCGTGACTCAGGATCTGATGTCTTAAAAAATATTTTACAGAAATTAACACACAAATGCATGCCTGCATCAAGGTATTTGCACCAAATCATTCATTTCTCGATCCCTTCAGCAATACTTGCTCTGTGAGTACTTGGCTCCCTGTGCTGTTCTGGGTGGTGGAGGTGGGTGCATGTGTGCACACTGTACCTGGGAACAAACAATCCAGTAAGAGGCAGGTAAAAATGTGCACAGCTATGCCTGGTTCCAGATGGACTTCAGGCCACAGAAACGTGCTCTATGTCCTGAAAGTATCAGATCAGTTGAAGATGATCAGAGAAGAGGAACGACTTTCAGGAAACAGCAAGTGCACATGTGTTCAGACAGAATCATCTTCCCCCACCTTGTTTCCTGTGAGTCTCACAAAAGCCCTAAGAAGAATAAGATAATATTTTATTTTCTAGATGAGTGATCTTAGAACTGGAGAGGTGGACTGGCTGGCCCCAGGTTGCACAGCTAATTCGGGGCAAAGTAGGCAACTTTCCCATGGAAAATCAATGAGAAATGGATTTGATAAGAAGCCTTCATCACTCTCAGTGTGGTGGAGGAAGGAAGAAGAGGAGAGAGAAACCTCCCAAGGTGTTATAATGCAAAGTAGAACATGTTAGGCAACTGGGGAGAGGGGTAATTTTTTGAAGAAAACCCAGGGTGTGGAGTGCAGACAGCTGCCAGCCTAGGAGTGTACTCTTGATTTGCATGAGGATTTGGTGAGCAGCAGGGGCCCATGCAGTATTTTTATTGATGCTTTCGATGGGGACAGTGTGGCTCTTTTGATCACATTTTCAGCTGGCAGGAGGCTGTGGTTGGCTGAACCATTCTGTGATTGAGTTGGGATAGCTCTTCACCCAGCCATCAGCACCCCAAGGGAGGGGAGAGCCCCCCCACCGTTCCCTGCCCCATCATCCACCATCTGTCCCTGGAAGTGTGCCCCTAATTAGTGAATGAGAGAATGAATCTGTGCTAGGTGAGGATGATTTAAAGATGTGAAGTATGCCCAGGTGCGGTGGCTCATGCCTGGAATCCCAGCACTCTGGGAGGCTGAGGGGAGCAGATCCCTTGAGCTCATGAGTTTGAGACTAGCCTGAGCAAAGCGACACCCTGTCTCTACTAAAAATAGAAAAAGTAGCTGGGCTTTGTGGTGGCACCTGTGGTTCCAGCTACTTGGGAGGCTAAGACAAGAAGATCATTTGAACCCAGGAGTTTGAGGTTGCTGTGAGCTGTGACACCACAGCACCCTACCCAGGGTGACAGAGTGAGTTTCTGTTTCAAAGAAAAAAAAGATACAAGTATTTGAGTCTTGTCAGTGAGAAGCTCTCTTAGCTCCAAAACACTAACATACGTGGTTCCAACCTAGAAGATCTCAGTGTTCTGGATTCCAGCGTGAAAAAGCAGTGTCTTGCAGAGAAACCAGAAATGGTTTCCTAGCTGGACTCTGCTCAGGGTCTGGGACCCACAGTTTAAGGCAGTATTTTTCAAGCTTTTTTATCTCATGGCACACTTGAACCTGTGGTTAAATTTCCATGGCATGCTTAAATGATGTTGATCAATAACAAAAAAAAAAAAAAAGAAGAAGAATATACTTACTTTGCTTTAAACTTCTTTTGAAAATAATTTAATTAATGATCTTTAAAAATTTTTGCAGCACACCTCAGATCCTTTCATGAAAGACCAGTTAAAAATCACTGGTTTAAGGGAGCTTGATAAATAGGAGTGTTGTCAAAAGAGAAACGCAGACAGCTCTCTCTCTTCTCTCTCCTCCATGTCCTCCCCGCTCTCTCTCGCTCTCTCACACACACACTCTCGGCATTTCCGTAACTGCATGGGCCTGGGAAGCTGTGACGGAGAGGGTGGGGCAGTGGCAGAAGCTTGGCTTCTCCTTGCAAAGTGTCTTTAGGGTCAGCTGCTTCCTGGGGTGCTCAGAAGGCCTGGGTTGGCCTCCGTGTGTCCAGACACTGACCCTGGAGAACTGCACTATGGTCCCTCCCTAGAGACACCTGTCTAAGGGATCCCTTCCCTGCCCTGTCCGGGGCGGCGGCATCAGTCAGTCTCTGACTTCTGACTTCTCTGTCCTGGTGACAGTGGGGTCATCACCTCACTCATCCCTGCAGGAGACTCTGCCCACAGTGTCAGCTTCTCCTCAGCTCTGCGGGCATTGGCCTCCCTCCCCGGTTGCCACAGTGTGTCACTTTCATCTCCTTCACACTCTGGTGACAGCGATCCTACAACCTGGTGATCCAAAGTCACCTGGATCTTAGACCCCCTCCTCCAGGACATGCATGGAGGCTCCCACTGGATTCATCCTCCTGAGACTGGCCACAGGCTGCCAATATCTTTCCGCTGAAGATCTTCCACTTCTCACCACCTGTGTGAGCATCCGGGACTGCCAAGACAAATTACCACAAACTGGTTGGTTTGAAACAACAGAAATTTCTTCCCTTACAATTCTGGTGGGCATGATTCCAAAATCGAGACACTAGTGGGGCCTCCTCCTCTCCAAAGCCTCCAGGGAGGGTGCTTCCTTGCCTCTGCCAGCTCTGGCGTCTCCAGGCTTCCTTGGCTTGTGGCCACATCACTCTAGTCTCTGCCTCGGGTCTCCTCTGCGTGAGTGTGAAACCTCGCCTGCCTCTCCCTCAGGGACGCCTGTGATTGCATCAGGGCCCACTCGGATAATCCAGAGTAGTTTCATTTCAAGGTCTTTAACCTGCACAGACCCCATGTCTGCAAAGACCTTCTTCCATGTAAAATAATGTTGGCATAGACCTTCCAGGGATTGGACCCACACAGGGAGGGAAGAAGATGGGGGATCTGTTCGCATGCCAGGCTAGAGGGATGGTATAATCCAGATGGAGAGAGGAGTGAGATTTTAGGGTCTACATTGTCAAACTCCCGTCCTGCTCATCTGCCTGTCACTGGGCTCTGCGCCATCCACCTGGCGTCTGCCATCAGTGGGCACCACGTGAGTCCTGAGAATGATCCAGGCGTCACGGGTCATGTGCCCATTCCTCTTTACTGCAGTGGGTCTCCCCGCCAAATAAAACAGAGCCTGTAAGAGCTGGGCACATTTGGGGTTTTGCCATGTCTTTAGTGCACACCATCTTTTTGTTAAATATGAGTGGGTCGTGCCCATTTTTATTTTTATGCTACCCTCAAACAAATTTATCGAATGGGTTAAAAGTACATCTAAGTAATGGATATTGAATTAACTTGTTGCTTTCCAAAATTTTCCTCTTGTAGGTAAATTTGCAGTTTTGGAGGCACCTGAATTAACTTTTTAGGACTGCCCAGACCTTTTCCCAACCTGCCACGTCCAGGTTTTAATAGTGGATTCATCCCCCTGCTCCCTGCTCCAGCTTGCTCAAGGTCCCTCCCTGCCCCTGTAAATCTAGTTTGATGCCTCAGTCAAGGAAGCCTTCAGACAGTGGGGTAGGCCTCGCCATCCATGCCACTTGGAGCGTGAGCCTCTGTCCCTCTTACAGCCCACAGTTGTCCTCCGTTTTGTCCACTTGCCTCCAGATCTGACACTGAACCTGCCTTTCAATCAGAAAATCTCCTTTTCCCAAACGGTCGGACGGTGCTTGGCAACAGAGCCCCCTCATTCATATGCACCAAATGGAAAATGCCATTTTTCTGGACTAAAGTGTTAACCTGGGCAGCCTGGCTTAGATTCCAGAAGAGACGCTGCTTGTGAATGAATCACAGCAACCAACCGGTGGGTGGTTCATTGAGGAGCCCAGGGGACCGAGGCTTCCTGGGAGGGACGCAGACACCCTGGAGGAGGCAGTAGGGGAAGAGCCTTCCTCTGACCTCCTCCTCTTCTCCCCTTTACTAATTAAAACACAGCTAATGCCAATTACAATACCACCAAGGGCTATTATGGCTTTTTTGTTTATCCACAGACCTGGGACAATGTAGGGAAATGAGCTGGAAACTCTCAGCAGCTCGCTTGCCAGAAGCTGTGGCTCATGCTCCATGCTCTGAGAGCTCCAGTGCCCCAGAGAGGCTGGCTGCGGGGTGCCAGGCATCCTGAGCTCAGTCCAGGAAGGGCCGTTGGGACCTGGCTCTGACTTTCAGGCCAGGCGACTCTCCGGCCTGGTGGGTGCCAGTGGCCACTGCCTGAGTGGAAGAAACACCAGCTCCAAGAGGTGCAGCCTCTGATCACCGGGATATGAAATGAAGAACCTACCCCTGTAGCTGACACAAGTGAAGGGATCCAGGGAAGGGCCCAGGACTGGTGAGGCTCTCAGCGCAGTCTCTCCTCCCCCATCATTTCTTGGGTGTCTCCTTAGAAGCCAGGCCAAGCAGTTACCAGGATGTGGCACTCTCCAAGTGAGAATGCACATTCCAGCTCCCCAAATTCCCAAGGCCCCTCAGCCCAGCTCTTCCTCATCCTTCTGAGCAAGGGAAGCACTGGGGACTCGTCATTTGTTAAAGGCAACAATGGGAGGAGCTTGGTCACGGGGGGGGGGGGGTCAAGGGTGTAAGGGCGGCAGGTGTGTCAGATCTGGGCTCAGAGCACTGGTGAGCTGTGCGTGCCAAGCCTCAGTCACTCATCTTGAAAAGTAGGATATGTTGACATCTCCTTCACTGAGGTATTTCAAGGATGGAGGCTGTGTGTGTGTGCAGGAGCTGTGCTTAGTACCTGGCATGAAACGTCCTCCGAGTGCCAGTTAGCATCCCTGGTCCCCTCAGCCAGGAGATTCTGTGATGCAAGAAGCACACAGGTACCTGGGGCCTGCACGCTCGCTGCTTGAGCATTAGAATCACCTGGGTGCTCTTCAAACTCCTAACTCTCCATTTAAACCCAGACCATACCCACCCAATGAAATCAGAATCTTTATTGTGACACTCAGAATTGGAAGGATGTCACTGAATCACTCTACCTCACCACCACCTGACGAAGCCCATTACTTCTTGAGCGAGTTTTCTTATATACGGAATGTCTATGTCCTTCCCAAATTCACATGTTGAATTTTAACCCCCAAAATGATGGCATTTGAAGGTGGGTTTCTTAAGGAATAATTAGGTTTAGGTGAAGTCACAAGAGTGGGGCCCCGTGATGGGGTTAATGTCTTCCTAAAGAGGAGAAGTCTCGCTCACTGGCTCTCTCTGCGCTGTGAGGGCACAGCGAGAAGGGTCACCTCTGCAAGCCAGGAGGAAAGACCTCACCAAGAACCGGACTGATAAGCACCTGGGCCCAGGACGTAGTACCCTCCAGAACCACGGAAAATCTGTGCTGAGCCCCCAGCTGTGCTCTTGTGTTACAGCAGCTCCAGGTAGGCTCAGATGAACCCAGAATGGAGGTTGTCAGGCTCCTGTGTTCTGTGTATGAATCCTCATAGACCTTGAGGTGCCCCAGAACATCCTGCCATGTCTATAACACCTCCTGAGGTGGATATGTACTATAGCTAGTATGTGACCCCCTCAGGGCCTGGCCTCAAGTCCAGGGCCAGGCACTGCCCACAGAGCATCTGTGGTGCCCCCAGACCCCCTGCTGCCTGCAGAGAGCAGAACGTGCCACGTAATCTCCATGGTTTCCACAGTTTGTGCCTCAGAACAGAAGCACCGAGCCTGTCGGTGACTTGAAAACCAAGCTTATCCGATAGGGGCTGATGCAATACACACCCTTTGCTCTTTGCAAAGTGATGGGCCAGGGGCTGCCATGGATGAAGGAGTCAGGAGGACAAAGGGCACAGGGCAGGCCCAGCATATTTGTGAACACAGGGGTGTCAGCTACATGTCTGCCCTGAGCTGGACAGACAGAAACGGTGAGTGTGTTTGGTAAAAATGTTAAAAGCCTGTGGTGGAAAGGGCACCAAGTAAGGGCCCAGAGGTGTTGTTCTTGTGCTGCTCTTCCATAAATCCTTGTGACCTTTGGTGTCACAAGGACCCACCTTCATCTGGAAGCTCTGTCATGGGCAAGCAGTCTCAGCTGGACTCGCCAGGGGGTCAGAGTCTTTGACGAGTTAATGTCAGTATCAACTGCAAATTCATGAGAATTCTGTGCTTGTGTATAGAAGGATATAGTCTTTATAAGGAAAAAAATCCTTTTTTAATCAAAAACATGTAGCTAAGGTCCAGGACTACAAAGAAATTTCATCAGATATTTTCTTACCTGGACCCTGATGCTGGAGAAGACCCCGAGGTCTAATCCTTGGTCCAGGGGAAATGTACTGTGATCAATTGGTGATGTCTACATGGCCAAGGGTGCTAGTCTATGATCAATTAGTGATGTCTGCATGGCCAAGGGTGCTAGTCTGTGATCAATTAGTGATGTCTGCATGGCCAAGGGTGCTAGTCTGGGTGAGCGCAATTCACCACACTGACCTTGGGGTCTGGGCTGGATTTTTGCAAAAGAAAACACATCTCCTGTATATTTGCTTGTCTGAAAGCAGTACCTTGGCCATTTGGCAAGAGGTCTCTATAATTTCAGACTAATTCTAAGAAGCCTGCCATCTTCCAGAATGCTTAATCTGTAAATACAAGATTAGGAAGAGGTGGTCGGTGTGGTCGGCTGGCGTGTTTCTTCCGGCTCAGGGGCATGGCAGGGGGGGCCTGGGTGCTGGGATGGGGGAGGGTGCCAAGGAGAAGCAGGATGCGGTGCAGAATTGCTCCTGAGTGTGGCCAGGGGAGCCTCTGCCATGAAGGCACAGGAAAGTGGTATGAGAGCTTCAGACCTTAGAATCATTTATGTGGCTTAAGGCGAAACCAGACAAAAATCTCTCGAGCACACCCAAGTCTGCGCACTCCCTTTGCTGCTCCTGGTGGCAGGAAGTACCTCAGCTCTAAAGATCAAGCTGACTTTTTAATAACCAGGGTGAATCAACGTCCTCTGATCCCTCCTAATTTTATGCTGAGGTGATTACCAAGTACTGGTGGTTTAAATATTTATAGAAACACAGAGAAGCTGCTAATGACTGAATCGGCTTCCAATGGCAGGTGGTGACAATGTGAGCCAACACAGGTTCTGCTGAGTGCACAGAGGAAGGAATGCAGTGGCGGGGACTCGGCGACCAAATGCACCAGTGAAACTAGAGTGAGCTGGCGTCACTGGCCGGGCTTCCACTGGAGAGATGAAGGTTGGCCTCACCGCTGCCCAGCTCTGGGTGTCCTGGAGACTTATGCCCATCAGGACAGGACAAAGTCGAGGAGAGAGGTGCCTCCTACAGTCTGGTGGTAGAAACAATTGCCCACTCCTGGGCCCTGGACAGCAGCCCTGCTCTCTGTCTGCAGCCATGGCCACTCCTTGGGTGACACGGCATGTGGGGCAGGCTTTGTCCCATTTTTCAGAGAGTGAAAGTCACACTTGATTGCCTGAGTCCAGGTCACCTCGCCAGTGGGTGTCAGACCAGAAGGGGCCCTGACTGCAGAGCTCCATCCTCACATCCTCATATCCCAAGTGGTGTTTGCTTCAAGTTCTGCAGCCTCGTCAAAGCTGTGCTACCTTCTTCCAGAGAAACCCCAAGACCTAAGGACCTACAATGCACGCCCACCCCTGTGCCCAGTACTGAGCTCCCTTGCTGATTCATGCCAGCTTAGAAGACTCAGAACAGCTGGTGAACTCAGTGTCAGCAGCACAAGTCCCTTCCCAAGGAGATTGATGCAGAGCCCAACATGCAGAAATAGAGGGGGCATTGCAGTCTGTGCACCTGCTGTCACCCTTGCCTCCCCTTGCACACCACCCAGCACCTCCTTGGAGTAACAGGGGCTAAAACTATTGACCCAGGGCTGTGCCTCTTAAGTTGGCGATCTCTCCCCACCTACCTGTGCTATGGGCATCTTTTGTTTTATTTAAATGAAGCCATTTTTTTTTTCTAACTAAACAAACTTATTTGAAAAAGAAATTAAATTTTAATCT
Source organism: Loris lydekkerianus (assembly GCA_963574355.1). Classification (NCBI taxonomy): domain Eukaryota; kingdom Metazoa; phylum Chordata; class Mammalia; order Primates; family Lorisidae; genus Loris; species Loris lydekkerianus. The sequence continues at coordinate 75,665 of CAUYPK010029951.1, forward strand.
TAAGTGGAATTAAGTAAAAGCTATAAAAATAATGACAAAATGAAAAGAAAAACATTATCATATTCCAGGAGCTCCTCCCTGCCTGCTGGAGGCAGCTCTCTCTGTGCAGATGTGAGGTGGCAGGACATGAGGATGGTCACCAAGCCAGCGCTGGCTCAGAGACCTCCTTGATAACTTCAAGAGGGTGGGGAGGAAAGGAAAGATTTCCTGATGACTGACATGATGCTGTGTCTCCCTGCTCCCCCGAAACAGCGTGACATTCACCCGCCAGCTCCCAGACACCACCCTGGGTAGGGTCCCGGGTTTGGGAGAACACCACCCAAGAAAACTATTGGTATCAGGAGCATGTTTGGAGACAGGGGAGGAACCACAAATCCCTGACATTCACTGCACAATCTGTATTGGATGTCACATCTACACATAAAGCTAAATCTGAGAAGGGTCATTTTTCACATCCTGGTTGCTCAGATGCACCTGGGGTGTTTCACTCGTTGTCACTGGTGTCTGCTGAGAGTGGATCCGGCTGGACCCTGTGTGATGGGGGCAGTTGAATTCCTCTCCTAGGTATCTTGTTCATAGTAGAAGAAGGCCCAGGGGTAGGCAGCAAAGACAACACACCCCACTCCAGGCAAATCCACCCTAGCTCCAACGAACCACGTGAGCGTCAAGGGACCAGGGGCCCGTGGAGAACACCCAGGCCAGGTTTCAGGGAGGAAGGGCAGCTTCCAAGAAGTCCAGACGGTCTGGCACTCAGAACTGGCATGCTGGTTGCTGCCCTGCCAACTCAGTCCTGTGACCTAATTCTATATCCCCCGTGCCTGTACCCAGGAAAAACAAATGCAGATACGTCGCTACCTGTCAGCCTCATTAATTTTGTTGTGATCGCTCATTAAAATGGTTTGTTTGTACTGAGCTGGGTTGGGCGTCCTGCCCTAATTGAACAGTGGTGCAGAATCCGTGGGTAATTTGCTTGTGGGCTCGTTGAAGACATCATCTTCATCTGTTCTACTCTCCCTGAGTTGGTTCGCACCGTCACTCGTAGCTGTACCCAGAGGGTCCGACGTTTACTCGCAGCTCTGGGCTTCCTCCACGCGGGTCCCGGGTACAATCGCACCATTATTACCCCGTGCTTACTGTGAAAAGGTTGCCCGTGACCTCTAGAGACAGAGAGGAAGCAAAAGCAAAGTGGTTTTCTTTTTCCTGATTGGAATATATTAATAAGCCACTCAGAAAAAAAAAAAGAGAGAGAGAGAGAATGTGACCTCGTATCTTTGTATAAGAGCTGACCTTTGGCGAAACAACAATGTTTATTGTGGGTGAGGTGTTACATTATCTCATTTAATCCCTGTAAAGTGGGTCCTCTCATTACCCTGTTTCATAAGTAAGTAAAGAGACGCAGGGAAGGAGGATGTGCCCAGGGACCCATGGTCAGTGCCCGGAGGACCCTGAACTGTCACACAGACTCCGCCATGCCTCCATACGAACAGGAATTTTACAAAGTCACACACACTCCGTCATTCATTCACATTCCCCTGCTGGCAAGTTCATCCATGGACCTGGTCTAATGTCACCGGCCGTGGGGTCCTGCTTGTTCTCGCTGCCTGGGATTCTCCGTCTGGAATTGGGGAGGAGAGATGGATGCCTCTACACACTGAATTATGTCAACCATACACATTTTATTAATTTATGGAAATTTACACTGAACTTCTGTCCTCCAATACATGGCTTAATTTTCTTCCAAGGATAAAGCACTCCAGTATTTTCAGCTGACCAATTCAGCTCAGGGCTCTTGAATGTTTTCTGTCTGCTCAGAGAACACATACTTCACCAGGATGACTCTGGGGTGATGACACCCAAGGCCCATTTCTAATGACTGTCACAGTCCTGGCAAAATGCATTCCATATATTAAGGCTGATGCCTCCTGCCGAGCTGGACGCATCCTCTGGGGGAAGAAATGACCTTTCCTCTGGAGTTTTCCTCTGCTGTGACTCTAGAAGAAATATCTCCCTGTGCAGTGCCGGGGTTGAGAACCTCAAGGTGGGAAATGGTCCCAGTCCTAACACATTAGAAATACTGGAGGAAAGCAGGGCTGCAGTCTCAGCAAGCCCACCTGGGGATTTTGTTTTACCCTGGAACCTCAATTTTACAAAGTACGATTTTACAAAAAAAAATTTTACCAAATGAGAGTCCTCAAACCCAAGTTTCTATTCATAATTTTGAAATATTTTTTATAAAGAGGCCCCTCCCCAAACTGAATAAGCAGAAGGCCCCATCAAACCTAGATCTGGCCCTGGGGATGAAAGAGGATGGGTCTGGAGCACTGTGTATGGTGGTAGAACTTGGGGTGGGGGCCTGAGCCAGTCAGAGTGTCCAGTCCATGCTGTCCCTGCGTGCGACACTTACAGCTTGCTGAACTACTGACAGGGCTGGGTCAGTGGCCCTCCGCCAGCCTCTGCCACTGAATCTCGTGGGACGCCTTTAGGAGGCCCCCACATGCAGCCCTCCCAGGCCACATCAATCTGAGTGTGCCTGGTGGTATGGTACAGCCCTGAGGTCTGGTCCTCTAAAGGTGGCTAGAGCTCCTGTAAAGTTTAAAAAATGCAGATGCATGCTCCACACCCCTGCCTGCATTAGGGCAGAGGCAGATCCATAAGGTCCCCTGCGTGGACTCCACTGGCCCTCGGGGGCTCTGACGTGCGTCTGCCGTAAGCGAGTTACATGTGAGCTGGGGTGGGCGGGTTGTATGAGAGGGTCATGGGGCTGACATGGGAGGCAGAGGCCTGGATCAGGGAGGGCGTCCTGGGTGCCGAGGTCAGGCTGGTCTTGAAAGGCGGGACAGGCTGGGTTGACAGAGGAAAAGAGAGACTCTTTCCTGTCGCAGCTGGGAGCTGCTCAAATTGATGTAACAAACAGGATAAAGGTTAATTGGATGAAACTTGGGATTTTGCAGAAAAACACACCACTCTTCATGGAATACTGTGACAGCTCTCTAGACAGTGGAGGGACAGCGTAAACACCCCCACCAGGCAGTAGAAGATGTGGCGTGTGACCAGCGAGGGGGGTGAGGGGTCACGGGGGCTGATGACAGCATGTGGCTCCCAGGCCATGGTGTTAATGGCGGGGTGAGGTGTAGACGTCTGCTTTTCCATCGAGTGATGTCACCTAGCCTAGTCCTCTCCCCGTCCTTGAATGAGAGACCCCGAGAAGCCATCACTGGCTGTCAGCTATACGGGTAGGAGCCTACATGTTTAATCTCTTAGCAGATTAATGGTGGGTACAGCCTAGACCAGGTTTCCTTGCCCTCCTCTTTAGAGTTTGGAAACACATAGGTGGCATGGCGGACCTCTCCCTAAGCCTATTCACGGCAGTCCGTAAAGAAGAAGAAAGGGTTTCTTTAGTTAAGACACTGAAGAGTTAATTCCCAGTGGTGTCACATCCCGCCTAGTTGTTTATCACGAGCTGTGTTTTTCTACAAGATAACTAACATAAAAAAAAATAATAATAAGAAGAAGAAAGGTAGTTAAAAACTTTTTTTTTTTTTTTTTGATCAAGAGCATTTCAAGGACTGGCAGAGAGCTTTCTGCCATGGTGGGTGGGGACGTAGGTGGGGAGACTGACATTTCTACAGATTAACAGGTGGATTAATCATACCCTGAAATAAAGAAAAGAGATGCTGCAAGAAATCTTGATCAAACGCACCAGGGGAATTTTTCACCCTCCCTCCCCCTCCCTCCTCCTAGAGGAAGTATGGGAAATTGAAGAGTTATACGCTTTTAAGAGTAATAAATAAATCTGGGAGAATGGACAAAATAGTGGACGAGAAATCACTCCCCATCTTGTGATGACTCCCATCTTGGGTTTGATAAAAAGCTGGAGGAAGCTGCCATTGTTGTAGGAAATTAAGGATGAACTCTGAGCTGGGCTACTGAGGCCGTTCGTATTAAGATTGCGACTTCCCCACTGCAGGGGCAGGTTCTTCTTCGCAGCTCATTTTTTCCGATCCTTGTCTTGATAAAGAAGTTCTGACTGTGACTTACGGTGTGAGGACAATGATGGGGAATGATTTCCTCCGGCACCCCAGTAAACGAAAACGGCCCATGAGAAAAACACTCTGGGTTCTGTTTACCGGAGGAAATAAATCTCGCCCTCTGCACATCTTTCTTCTCTGTCCTGTCAAAAGAGAACTCACTTTCTTATCTCATTTTCTTCAAGTTTCCCACCCACACCTAACCTCCCTGGCTCCAAGTGAAGGAGAAATAGATTCGCAGCCTCACCTTTGCCTGTTCTAACCTGATTGTATTATTTGGGAGAGGACACTTGGCTTTGCCTGGAGTATGAGATGTTCCCCAGGCCTGAGTCCCTGGCCCTGGGGAAGGCTCTCTGTGAGTCCCACAGCCTTAGGAGTCTGTCTGAGCCCCTTCTGATGCCACCATCCTCTGCAGGTCAAGCCCAAATGCTGGACTTTAAGGAGACACTTGTCCAGCGTGGACTCAAGGAAGGACCCCATCCTATTAGCCCTAAACTTTTACTAATAAATCAAGTGGAGGTTAATTTCTCCAAACGTTTGAATCTGTTTAGTCCCTCAACCCCCACTGTGTCTTCTCTGAAATGAGAGTGAGGTGTCCTGGGGCCGTTGTGTGTGGGTGGATGTGGGCACCCAGGTGCCTGTGGTCATCAGAATCCTGTGCACATATACTAACAAAGATGGACTTGCTATTGAGTTCACCATCATGATATGCACCTTACCTCTGAGGAATCAGAAGTAAAGGACAGTGATGAGACCTGTCTGAAGCCACATAGCTAATACAGAAGGGCTGGAATGTGGCACCCAGTTCCAACAAACCCCAACCCACCCACCTTAACCACTGCACAAACCCCCTCCCTCAGGTATGGGGCGAAGGGAGAATTCTCAGTGATTTACAAGACCCAGGCTCCGACAGTCCTTCTAACACAGTGTTTTCCCACCTTTTTTAAATCTCATGGCACACTTGTACTTACAATTAAACTTCCACAGCACACTTATATTATGTTGATCAAAAAAGAATAAAAAAAAAAAAAAAGAGTGCCAGACTCAGTGGCTCGCACCTGTAATCCCAGCATTCTGGGAGGCCAAGGCAGGCGGATTGTTCTGAGCTCACAGGTTCGAGACCAGCCTGAGCAAGAACAAGACCACCATCTCTAAAATAAATAGCTGGGTGTTGTGGTGGATGCCTGTAGTCACAGCTACTTTGGATACTGAAGTGAGAGAATTGCTTGAGCCCAAGAGTTTTAGGTTGCTGTGAGCTGTGACACCACCGCACTCTACTGAGGGTGCCATAGTGGAGACTCTGTTTCAAACAACAACAAAAAAAGAGTAAAAAAAAATGAATATTCTTACTGTGCTCCGAAGTTCTTTTGAAAATAATTTAATTAATGATCTTTAAAAATATTCATGGCAGGGCTGTGCTTATGGCTCAAAGGGGTAGGGCACCGGCCCCATATGCCCGAGGTGGTGGGTTCAAACCCAGCCCAGGACAAAAACTGAAAAAAAAAAAAAAAAAGAAAAAAGAAAAATATTCATGGCACATCTAATTTCGTCTCACAGAACACCAGTTAAAAATCCATGTTCTAGAACATCACTTTTAGCCAAGCCCAAGAGATCTATCTTTTTCAACAAAATTCTTTGGGCACAGATTGGCAGTGTGAAGACCCCCCTCATGCTGGAGGGTCAGCTTCTGAGGGTCCCTATCAATAGCAGCATAGAGACCTTCCTGCCCAAAAGCAAGTTCCTGGAGAGACCATGCCCAGGGGTCCCCACATGGGGGAACCCCGGTCTGGGGCTCTGACCTGGCCTTCTTTCTGGGAACAAATGGATAAGATTTGAGGCTCTGCATCCCCAACTTTTCCCACATGGATTCTAAAATTGGGAGGTTGCAATTGGCCAATTTCCAGAATTTTCTGCCTGAAACATATACAGCATTCTTCCTAAAAATTACTCACCTGGGGCTTTTGGTGTTTTCAGAAAGAGCATCTGTGTCAGCTGTTCATTCCTGCAGCTTCTCACAGCTCGCCCCCGGACCAGGTCAGACTAGCAGCAGACATTTTTCTTGGAGACTATAAACACATTTATAATTTGTGTGAAATGTCTGTATGCGGGTGTGATATAACACCACTTCGTCAGCTTCCGTGGAAGACAAATAAAAGAAGTATCCTTCAAAAAATATTTCTATTTCTTCCCTCCGGCCATGGTCAGACAGTACCTGTTGTATTAACCTGTGTCTCTTGTATTAGGATTTATGTGGCTTCCTCCTGGAAGGCGGCTCCAAGTTCCTCTTTAGTAGCATTTTTATATATATCTTGTTCAGGACAAATTCCGTGTAAGTAACATAAAAATCTTTCCTTTAGGCTTCCCTACCAAAAACTTTAGCTCTAAAATTAGCGCTCCATTTTAGAAGCAATCTCATTCTAGATGCCTGGCACAGACAAATCTTTTCCTGATTTCTAACTTATAAAATCATAAACGAAAATATCTACTTCTTTTTATTTAAAAAGTGCATGCTTAGGATAGGATATTTGCAAGTCATAGAAAAATGGAATGAAAAGGGAAATCAAGCTACAAGCACCCCAGCCAAAGACATTACTACTAATAAAAATAATAAAGACATCATAAGACCCTTGAAGCTCTCCAGTTTCAAGTTTATTACTAGTTTAAATTATAAGCCATTGAATTAGCCAGCCTTGGCTACTATAAGAAAAATACTATGGATAGGGAGGTTTAGACGATAGAAATGTCTTTCTTAGAGTTCTGGAGGCTGGAAGCCCAAGATCAGCGTGCCAGCACGTTCCAGGCCTGATGAGGCCCCGTTCTATACTTATGCAGATGGGGAAGGGGAGACAGAGAGAGAGAGAGGGAAACAGAGGGAGAAAGAGAGGGAACAAGCACGCTGAACTCTCTGCAGTTCCTTCCAAAAAGGTCTCTAACCTCGTCATCAGGTCCCACCTCATCTAACCCTAATTATCTCCCAAAGGTCTCACCTCCAAATACCTTTACACCGAGGGTCAGGGCTTCAACATATAGGTTTTGTGAGGACACAGGCCTCCCTTCCGTCATAGCCATCTGGACCGCAGCCACGGAGATAGACACCTGGTCATCACATGCACAAGTGGCCTCATTGGTTCTGCGCATCCCTTGTCAAGCTGGAAGTGAATGGGAGACAGGGAACAGGGTAGTGTGGTGGGGGAGGGGACACGCGTAGTCCCACAGCCTCAGTATCTGTAACTGATGTGTGACGCAGGTTCGTGTCTATTTTTACCTCCTTTATTTCCCCCCAAGCACAGTCCTTCCTCAGTCTGCTGAGAGCAATGTTCAGGTGGGAGAGGCCGGAGGCAGAGGCCGGGCTGGCAGTGGGGAGGGAGCAGAGAGAGAGCTGGGGGGCAGCAGGCGGGAGGCGCTGAGAAGAGAATGGCCCATCTGCCCAGGGTGGCCCCTGCACCTGGCTTCCGTCTGCCTCTGGGTCTTTGGGGACCTGGTCCCCTAGCTTAGAAGCCCCAAATCCCTTCTTACAGAGAGTGGCAGGACATAAGAGGTTTGCTGTGATCCAATTATTTCATCCAAACCCAGGAAAATAGTTGGAGACCAGGGAGACTCACACAAGTCATCACATCCAGTGACCTGCCACCCTCCAGCAACTGCCCCCATCTACACCCCCACCCCCCATTCTCTGTCCCCCCCGTTCTCATCCCCCCTTCCCCTTCTTCATCATACTAGTCCTGGCACGGAGCAGACGCCCAACACCCAAGCATGTGTAAAAGCTGGGAAGTGCCTTTCCCGTCCTCAATTCTCCACACCCAAGTCCTCTTTCGCTCCTCCCCCCTTCCTTCCCTCTTAACTGACTGGAAGAAGTGACCTTTCCCGGGACAGAGTTGACCCCCACCTATTCTCTGCCTGTGATTTCTCTCTCCTTACACCTCGAGGATTTGAAACACTCTTCTGTGTTTTTACCCAAGCGTTTAAAAATGAAGTGAGGACGTTCCTCACTTAATAAAATTCCTTTGTCCCTACATTTCCTCCGGCTGCCCCCGTGCACCTGCCATTTCCCCTCAGCCGTATTCTGAAAGTTGCCTCCACTTGTCCTCCCCACTCCCGGCCAGCGCCCGAGCCCTCCAGGTGCTGAAGTCTGGCGGCTTCCCACTGACACTGCGCTCTCCGGGACACTGGAGGAAGCCACCGCTCCTTCAGCCTCACTCTAGGGGCGCTTGGCGATCTCGACACTGGCTCCGTTTTGAAGAGTCACCTTCCCTTCACTTCTGGGGCGATGATCCTGGGGTAGGTAACTCCGTCTACTCTCACCGTTGTAATTTCCATTTATACTGTCAAGGGCACCTGGTCTGACATTCTAGCCTGGTCGCAGACATGTGTGTCTCTGTAAGGCTAGACGGTCCGGCCAGGCTGCAGTAACAAGAACGGGTCAGTCAGTCCCCGAGAGTTAGCCCAGCAAAGGTCGTGACATTATGCCACACTGTGTGTGCCCCGGAACCTCTTTCATCTTATAGCCGCAGCACCTGTGGCTTCCAAATCTGCCACGGCTGGGAAGGCAGTTGTGGACTGCAGCGTAAGTCGTACGAGGCCCGCCCTGTGCCAGGGAGGTGGCCTGGGGCTGAGCGAGGGCCCATATGCCTGAGGAAACAGGTGCGTCTGCTGGCTGTCATCCCTGGTGCTCCGGGAACAGATAACCCCCAGTCCCGGTGGCCTGGGGACATGCAGGGCTGCCTCCCACACTCACTTCTCAGCTTTTCTGAGCTGCAGTGGGGCTGCTTTATGTTCCTTCCTGCCCTGGAGCCAACCCCTCCCCAGGCTTCACCTTGCAAGCTCACAATGGAGTGAACACAAAAAAGTGGGACCTGCCGCGGTTCGTAGAGCATGGATGTCACTCCCCGTCACACGCCACTGGCTGAAGTAAGTCAGTGGCCAACCCAGTTGCGTGGGGGAAAGACTCCCTTCCATCTCATGTGTGAGGAGGGGAGGGCCCTGAGCAGCAGCCTCCTCAGGAAAGGGTGGCAGGTGTCCTGAATCAGTAATTCAAGCTGTGCGAACCCTGCAGATACCTGCTTGGACACCTGAGTTCTGAAAAGCTGTGGGAGGAAAAAACAAACAAATATACAAACAAACAAAAGTAAAACATAACTGATGGGTTCCATAGGGTCCAGACACACTCATTCGAAACCAGAGTATCAAAAAAAAAAAAAAAAGAACAAAACAAAACAAACAAAAAAATAAGCAAATAAGCACCATCAAAGCCATTTAACAAAATGAACGCTTTTAAAAAATCACTTACACAGCTGAAACGTTTTAAATTTCTATTCAGTGCTCCAGTGAATGTAGTCTCTAACTTTCACAAAGAGGGTGAAGGGCATCGGATGAATGGATGGGGTGAGAGGGCAGAGTTGGCTGACTTTCTGCAACAGGGGCTGAGGACGAGGGCTCAGGGCTGCCCGTGTTCAAGTATGTGATGTTTCTATATTGCTTCATATTCTTAGCAGTAGGAGGGGAGTCCCGCCGGGGAGGCCGGGAGATGGCCTCCTTCCCAAATCCATGACTGTGGCTTTGCTTGGTAAAGGGGACATTGTAGATATGATTGATTATGGAGCTCAAGATGGGAAGATTATCCCGAATTATCTAAGTGGGAATAATCTAATCACAGGAGTCCCTAACAACAAACCAATCTTTTGTTGACTGGAGGAATCAATAGTTAGGAGACACTCAGTAAAACAAGAGGCCACAGTGCTTCCAAGCACGGGAAGGACGCATGAGCCACTGTGGGCTCTGAGGAGTGTGGGGCCCACGTGCCAGGGCTGCAGAGAGGCCACAGTGCTTCCTAGCACGGGAAGGATTTGTGAGCCACAGTGGGCTCTGAGGAGGTGTGGGGCCCTGATGCCAGGGCCTGAGGAGTGTGGGGCCCACGTGTCAGGGCTGCAGAGAGGCCACAGTGCTTCCAAGCACGGGAAGGATTTGTGAGCCACTGTGGGCTCTGAGGAGGTGTGGGGCCCTGATGCCAGGGCTGCAGAGAGGCCTCTAAGAGCTGACCACCAGGAAGGAAATGGGAACCTCAGTCTCCAACAGCGAGGAACCAGGGATTCTGTCCGCAGCCTGAACAAGCTTGGGAGGAGCCCAGGAGCACACACAGCCTAACTGACACCTTTATTTTTAGCCTTCTCAAAGCAAGAGTGGGCCACTGAGCCAGACCGGACTTCTAGTCTGCAGGCCTGACTGTGAGATGGTAAACCTGCATTGTTTCAAGACACTAAGTTTGGGGTGGTTTGTCACAGCAGCGAGGGGAAACTCTTACCATTGGACCACAGGGTGTTGTCCCAACTCTTGGCTTCTCTCAGTCCCTCCTTCCCTCCTCCTCAGAGAAGGTAGGGTCTCCTGGGGGGGGGTTAGGGGGAGAAAGAGGGCATGCTCATTTCAGGCCGGCCCCCTCTCTCTGCTCTTTGGGATCTTTCTGCCCACAGAGAACATCTGTTCTTAAGCCGTGCCTTGAGAGGAGCCTGCCTGCAGGCTGCCAGCCGCCCAGTCTCGGTGGGTGAATTCAATTCTTTGGTTAATGGCCAGCAACCCCCCTACCCCCTCCCAGCAGATACTGACCCAATGTTATATCCCTGAATGTAGTTACTAGCAATGAAACTATTATATTTATTTCTACCTGCTCGACTTTTGTTTCTGACTTTCGGCTGGTTCAGAACTCAGGAACCCAGCAGGTGTTTGTTAACTCTCTGAAGCCCAGCCCTTCCCAACATATCATTCCCATCCCATTGTGTTCCTTCAAACCCCCACGATGGCTTCTAGGACCCTGTTAGGGTCTGGTGATATGAAAATCTCTAGCTTAGCCCTGTCCAATAAGGATATTATGCAAACACAATGCTGTTTTCAATTGTCTAGTAGTTATGCTGAAAAAAGTAGAGACAAGCAGGTGACATTAATTTTAATATGTTTTATATGACCCAACATCTGAAATATTATTTCAACATATTATCAATATAAAAATTGTTAATGAGATATTTTTCATTCTACTTCTTACAGAGTATTTGAAATCCAGTGTGCCTAGCTGGATTTATGGTGTATTTATAATATAAATCTATAAATTATGGATTTATCTATAATTATAAATTATAGATCATCTATATATTTATAGTGCAAACTATAAGGTTCACAGTGGATTTGAAGTCCAGTTTGTAGTGATACAAAGCTGTCACACATCTCAGTCTGGACTAGTCATGTCTTAAATGCTCAGTAGCCACAGGGGGCTGAGGCTACCCTGCTGGACAGAGCAGGTCCAGCCTCATCTGAGGTCCTTCCACCCTCATCCTCTCCTCTCTAACAAGAGGAGAAAGCCTCTTCTCTCATATCTCCATCATTCTAGCCTTTCTCCTGCCCCCTGTTCCCTTGGTTTGAAGCATTCTGCCACTTCCTCCTTCCTTTGGAAACTTCCACCAGTGGTTTTGATGAGCACAGAGTCTCTCTGACTCCCTGCACTGGTTAATTCTCTCTCTCCAGGTGCCCTAAGCGTCCTGTAATTCCCTTCTCTTGGAACTTCTTAAATGTTGCTGTAACAGGAGCCTCCACCTCTGTTCAGTGCTCAGAAGGTGGTGAAATGAGCTCATATCTAATGAAGCCACAAGAAATCACCAACATCAAATTTGTCTGCAAAGCTGCTGAAGGAAGAAGGATACAATGAAATGTGAAAGGACTAAACAGATCCAATGGGCCAGATTCTCAAGGGGTGAGCAGAGGACCAGCTTACAAAGCCAGGCGCAACAGGGCACAAAGCCTGCTGGGCAGGGCGCACCTTGCCCCGGGGAGGAGAGAGCAGCCTGATGCAACTGGGCTGGTGGCCGGTTTGTCAGGCGTGAACTTGGAGACACCCCATCCATTAGCCTGGTCTTCCCTCCTTAGTGAGACTCTTAAGTGAAAATTTGGTTGAGAAAGTAAAGGCTGAGTCAGAGCCCGGGAGGGATCTCCTGGTGTTTGTGCAACAGTCTCAAAGTATTGAGGGCTTGTGGCTCATTGTGTTGTGATTTTGTAATGCTCCACCTGCCTCGGTGCTGTTCATCACAGGCTGGCTGCCTCAAGGTCTAGCAGACCCAAGGTCTAATAGTGTCGCAGAGTTTGGTTGTAGGGCCCTTCTTGAAAGAGAGCACAATCTGAACTCACTCCAAGTAACCAAAGCTTGAATAAATGACCTGAATCATCTTCTATTAAGGGCATGCCCACCCACCTGAAGGGCTGAAATTGACTCTGTGGTTCCTTCCACAAACTGTCCTGGGTCACTAGTGGGAGTGTAAAATGGTACCATCACTTTCTAAAACCATTTGGCCCTTTTTTATGTGGTTAAATCTACCTCATGACCCAAAATTCGATGCCCAGGTATTGATGACAAGATACAAAAATCTATATCCACAAATTGACTTCTAAAATGCCCATAGAAGCTTATTCTTAATAGATCTAAACTGGGAATAATTTCCAAGTCCATTAGCAGAAGAATGGATAAAACAACAAGAAACAGTGTAGAAAATCCACACAACAGAACATGATTCAGCAAGAAAAGTGCCTAAGTACAGATGCATGTGACTGTACAGAAGAGTCTCAGACGCACGATTTTCTGCAAACGTAGCCAAGCATAAAAGGAACATGTGTGGTTTCATTTGCAGGGAGTTCCAGAGTGGGAAATCTAACTAGGTAAGGACAAGACGTGGACAGGGGGAATGGGCTAAAAGGGACCTGCGTTTATGTTTCAGGGAAATGTAAATACGTTATTTCTGAAATGAAGGCAGGTTCAGGGTGGTGTATTCACTGCTCACAGCTCTTCAGTCTGGGCACTTAGACCCGGTGCATTTTATGACGCATCTATTTTACATCAATGAAGTTAATTTATAGCCACTAGCCCAGGGTTTCTCAGCCTTGGGACCTCTGATGTTTTGTTCCAGATGATTTTTTTGTTGCTGGCTCTGCATGGTAGAGTGTTTAGCTGCCCTCCTTGGCCCCACCCATTAAATGTCATTAAGCCCAGTTGTGACAGCAGAGAAGACACATCTCTGAGAAGGGACGGAGAAAGGGGCTTGAAGGGGGGTGGGAGGAAAGCCTGGCCTATGGGTTGTGATGTCTGGAACATTATAGGAACACTGATCAGCACTCAGCAGTTCTCTGCATAAAGGGGAAAGAGCGTGGGTATGAGGTGACGGAGGTAATCAGTGACCAACAGGAAAGGAACAAAAAGTCTGGAGGCTCGGAGGAACCAGTGGAAGAGTTACAGCCAATGTCAGATAGAGAGAGAGCCTTGTTCTGCATGGCCCTTGCGTCCCCATCTCTCTGTCTTCTCTCTTTGGAAGTGTTGTAAGCTCTTTGTTCTGAGATTAAGCTCCTCGGTGCTATACTAAAGCCTGTGCGAAGTTTCCTTTACTTTCCGTCTCAAGCAGCCTGTGCTTTACTGCTTCAGATTGAGAGTCCACCTACTCTCCTGCTGTGTCTCAATTAAACTTTCTAGTGCTGCCAAGTTATTGACCCAGGGCTGGGGAGCTGGGACCTCCAACCCCCAACAATGTCCACACATCTCCAACTGTCCCTTCAGTGCAGAGAAAGAACACCTGACCCCTACCTTAGGTTCAGTGGTTTGGAGATGAGAAGTAAGCTGACAAAGGACAGAGAGACAGGAGGAAGGGGCAGCTTTACACGCAGCACATGCACCCTGGGACTGAGGGATGAGCAGCAGGGAGGGTGGGGGTGGTCAGAGTGTGGGTCTCACACCATCTCAGCAAGTGGGGAGGGGGGAGGGGCAGAAAGGCACTGATGGGAGAGAAAATGACTTTGAGGGAGGAAAAGTGGATTTTCAGGAGGACAAACAGGAGAATACAACATTTGTGATAATGTTGTCTGTGTAGGTTGGTCTTTCTGCCTCCTCCGGGGCCATAAAACTCCCTCGGAGAAGGGATTTGGGGTCTGGTTTATTCACTCTCTACCTTCTGGGAGTACATTTGTCCTAAGAAGGAATCTCTGGAAATCTCATTTCCCAGACATTGAAGACTTTAATCAGATAAGGGGAACTCTGAGAAGGATTTTTTCTTCTTCATCTGCTGAATCTCAAATGTTTTTGGTGTAAAATAATCTTTATACCAAGGTGGCATATTTTGGGATGGCATATTCTGATCTCCTAGCTGTCTCCTGGATGAAATTGTCCCCCAGTTGACCAATACTGTGCTAGCTGAACTCTCTTTGTTTAGCCCATTCATTCATTCACTCATTCACTCATTCATTCACTCATTCATTCCATTGTTCATTCACTCATTCATTCATTCACTCATTCATTCCATTGTTTATTCACTCATTCATTCATTCAACAATGACTGATGGAGTCCCACCCTATGCTATGCATTGCTGTGAGCATCTGGAACTCCTCAGGCTACAAAAGAGACAAACATCTCTGGCCCCCATGGAGCTTCCATTCCAGCAGGCCTAGAGTAGATAAAAGATAAAGACAAGGAGGACAGAGGGGCAGAGTTCCCAGGGTGAGACACAGGTTGCTATTTAAAGGCCCCATTGAAAAGCTCAACTGAGCAAAGCTGTGAAGGCGGTGAGGGTACCAGCCCTGCTGTCACCCAGGGAAGGCCCACGTTTCCTGCATGGGAGGGAACTCAGTGAGGACCCCAGAGCACCTGGAGCTGACTGAGGGATGAGGGGAGAAGCAAGACCCAAGATCAGAGAGGGCAGGACGGGGCAGGGTCAGCAGGGCCTGCAGGTGTCTGTGAGGATGGTGCCTTGATTGGGTACCAGGTGAGGGCAAGGTGGTGCAAAGTTAGATTCTGAATATATTTTGAACATGAAGCAATGAGGTTTGCTCATGGATGGAGTTAGCTCTCCAGCTCTCTGCCTGAGGGTAGAGAAGGGGTCCTTCCTGCTTAACTAACTGTGTGTTTATTGCAATTCCTGGTGTGCAGAATGGTATTCAACAATGGATGGTGGATGCTGGCTTGGCGGGCTGAGTCAATGGATGGGTGAGTGGGTAGGTTGGTAGGTGGATAGATGGGTGGGTGGATGTATGTTTGGATAAATGGATAGATGTGTAAATAAATGGATTGAGGGATGGTGAGGGTATGAGTGGGTGTGTAAGTGGGTGTGTGGGTGGATGGATGTGTGAACTAAAATCATAAGATTCCCACCCCCCGCTGGCTGATTGAATGGAATCCCTCCTGGCCAAAGGGATCCCTTAAAGCTAAGTTGCTAGCCATGAGAAAGGAGGTCAGGCGTGCCCTTTGTGTCCCCTTCCTTGGATACACAGCTGCAACTCATTAACAGCATAGGCTGTTCAAGACAGACCTACAGGTCCTCAGTAGACATAACGAATCACCTGATTCAGGTGGGTCTCCAGAGGGTTGCTGCTAATTAGCAAACTCTTAACTCGAGCTTCCTTTCCAGTGATACCTGGCCTATTAGAGCTTAACTCTTTCAGCTGATTGTCAACTAAATCTTCCCTAAAGCCCTCTAACTGCTCCCCCCTGTTCCCCGTTTTGAAATGTCCTGCCATTTGGGGTCAACCAATGGGTGCCTGCCAAACATTGATGTATGACTACCTGCAATTCTGACTCCCTGAAATGTAAAATCCAAACTGTAACCCCACTACTCTGAGTCCACTTGCCAAAGGCTTCTTGGGCATCGCTCCAGGTTCTCAAATTCAGCTCAGAATAAACCTCTTTAAAGTGTTTTACAGAGTCTGGCTTCTTTTCCATTGACAGATGGGTGGACACCAAGGGTTCTGATTTGTTATGATGATCAGGCATGTTACATACGAAGGCCTTTCAACACCACCTGGCACGTTTTCAGTCATTTAATGAATGAATAGAAGCTTTTAAATTTTTTTGTAAGTTTTAAATAAATATACACTGAATTTCACTCATTGAGAAGGACATGCGTCCTTTTATTTACAAAGGAACTGAGCTCTGAATCACTCTCCTTCCTGTCTGCAAAGAGACTTCATTCCCAGCAGAACAAACAGGTGCTCAGCTGGGCTGAGCACAATCGCTACCTGCAGCCTGAACGTGAAACTCTTATGTCAGGTCACCAGCCAGGCAGAGGAAATACCAGCACTGGGGTCAGGCTACCCGCCAGTCCTGCTCAGGTGGTTATGAAAACTCAGTAGTTGCGGATAAGAGCTTTAGGACTTGTTTTGGCTAGTGAGCACGTTGGAAGTAGGAGCCACAAATGCCGTGAAATCTAACAAACATAAGGTACAGTTCTGGGATAGCTTGTTGCTACAGATAAACCTGCTTTGAATAGCAATGCTCACAGCAGGCCAGAAAAAGGCTGCAGGCAGAGTGTGCCCTGTGACTGCTCCCTACAGCCATCCACCAGCCACCAGCACAGTCCCCCTTCTTCACAGAGCCAGACGCACCATTCGGGAACATTCAGAACACAATGATTTGTCTTAAAAGTGGTAACTGTTATCTTGTACCCAGGGTCCTGACTTAGAGTTATTTCTGTTGATTAATGTTCTCTCTCCACTGCATGTCAAAATGACACCAGTGATTCGTTCATTTATAGATAAAAAATTTCATGTTTCAATGGAGAACGCACTGCCACTTCCATAGCCAGAGTTATCAGATCCTAGCCCTTCCATTATCTCCCAGCTATCCTGAAACTCTGCAAATTGCGGGGAAGGGATAGGTATGTAAATGCTGTCCCACCTGGTAGTGGCTTAAATTGACTCCCTCTTACTTTGAAAAACACAATTTTGGCTCCATTTGCAATTCATCTCAACATTGCTGACTACAGATGAATTTGTGCTATTTTGACTTTTCCTTTGAACTGGTTCTAACACCTGCCTGGTTCCCTCCCATCGCAGGAGTACAACATATTCTCTAACAAGTGTTCATTTTTAGAACTGTATGCTAGTCGTGGTTTTGCCTTTTTCTGAAAATTTGCCTTTAACATGTTTAACAGATATTTGCTGAACAACAGTTAGGCAAGGACGGTGACGGATACTTGGGAATGTTACTGAACTGAACTGGGATTTGCTTGCTCCGGGCAGTGAAGCCCAGCACTGATGCTGCAGGTGCCAAGGAGAAGGCCCAGTGGCTCATAAGGAAGGGTTTTTAGAGGCAGGGGTGCACTCCAGGAATGCAGACATCCTGGGCAGAGTTGTGAACCCATTTCCATGGAGGTTATACCTTGGCCCATGGGTGTGGCTCCCTCCAGGCCCCTCAGGAAGAAGGAACAGCAGTCAGAGTTCCCTCCTTCATTCCCCCTTTATGTGACAGCTGTCAGCATTTTCCATTTGGTGCAGTCTCTGAAAAATAACTCAAGAGCACGTGTTTGGATTATTACCCAAGGAAGAGGTAATTTGGCCTGTGAATGTTGGCCAAATGCAGAGGTGGGGATTAAGGTTACCAGCTTTATTGTCAGAAGGCCAGCGATTCTGGAGAACAGTCAGAGCAACCCCTCCATTCTGTTTGGCTTGAGTTATAAATTTAATAAGTTTTTACAAGGAAATAAAGCTAGAAAATTTTAACTTTATCTGACAGAAGACAATATCAAAGTCCTTGCTCTAACAATGCAATATGTTTAAACAAGAGAAAATTAACCTTCAGTCTGACCATACAGTAATAAAAGTAACCTCCCTCTGAGAGAGGATACCCAAGAAGGGTGAGGTCTAGAAGAACAGGTCTTCTCAAGGAGACCACAAGGATACACATGTAGGATCCTCTCCACGGTGACTCAGCTCTTGGGAATTTGTAAACTGAGCTTCCTAAAACTTGGAAATTTCCAAGTTCTGTGAAATCCTGTAGTTCTGTAGGGGTGGAAATAGCATCTCGGGCTTGATTCAAACTGGCCAGTGAGAAGGGGAACTGGGAGGTGGAACTTTTTGACTGTCATTAAAAAGGGAAAGACCAAGGCAGTCGGGGAGCACGGCCATTTGGAATTATTCTATGCCCTAAGCTCCCGGCTGGTGAGTAAAGCCCTTCCTCTTAAAAATGCATCAAAGTAACTTTTGCTCCAACAATACTTATTATCTCTGTCTCCCCTCCCGAATCTTCTGAGACAGCCATCCTCACATTCCCAGTTAAACCTGAGCTGACTCATCCTGAAGGTGTGGGGAGGCTGAGCGGTGCTGCTCCAGCTCTGCTTTTCTGACTCCACCATGCAGGCTGCTTTGCTGGCTTTAGGATGTCACTTTTAGTTTAGGAACCAAAACACCTGTGACTCTGGCTTGCCCGGGGGGCTATCGCTAACATCTTCTTGATCAGTTCATTTAGTTTTAAGCCTAGCTAGGGGCCTAGAATTTCCCTGGAAGGCATTCAAGGATTTTTTTTTTAACTTCCACAATTGGGAGGCCAGGCAGGGTCCCCAAGAGGGGGCTCTGTTACATCTCAGAAACATAAAAGTGAACCAGACAGTTCCTGTTCAGAAGACCATGCCACTTCTACCCCAGGGAAGAGAAGGCTGACGGGAGGCAGCAGTTCCTTCCCTGCAGTCTGCAGCCCTCTGACCTCTGAGTTACTTTCGTAAGCCCTCAGGCCAGACAAGGAATGCCTGTTCTGACTCAGTGTTGTCAACAGTGCTACAAGCCACATCTTATGTTGCTGTGGTCATCTACCCCTTGTTCCGCGTGTTTTATAATTAAGGGAAAAGGTGCATGCTCTCCGTAGAAACTTCAGGAAACCCAGAGGAGCAGGAAAAAAAAAATTGTCTATAATTCTCATAAAGACCAAAACCTCTGCTGCTCTCCCTTCCTCCCCCAGCCACCCAGCAGGTGACTGTCCCTCCTCCTCCAGCCTCCAGTCCCCTTCCTCCCTAGAGCTGAACCTCTCAATGGGCTGGTC
Source organism: Loris lydekkerianus (assembly GCA_963574355.1). Lineage (NCBI taxonomy): Eukaryota > Metazoa > Chordata > Mammalia > Primates > Lorisidae > Loris > Loris lydekkerianus. The sequence goes on from CAUYPK010029951.1 coordinate 94,512, forward strand.
GAACCCTGTTTTCCCGCTGCCTCTCATCCACTCCACTCTGCTCCGTCATTCGACCACGAGGCAGGTGCTGACCTCCGTTGCCCTGTGTCCAGCAGCCGTGCGTCTCCCCACGTCTGGGTCTCCATCCACTTGTAATACTCTGGTATTACAGGAGTGACCTGTGTAACCAAAACTATTTGTCCCCTTTAGGGGGGAGCGCTCTTCCCCCCGTGCTTCTTGAATTTCCCTTGTATTTACAGTCTCTCTTTACCACTCCAATTAGCAGGCTCATTCTTCCCTTACTCCGTCATTCAGAATTAACTCAGGTATTTTCTTCATCTCCTTTTCATGTTGATGAAAGTAAGGGATATCAAAAGTAAGCTGATATGAGTAAAGAATATTCTGGCTTTAAGTATACAGCAGAGAGAGTGTGCAGAGCAATTTTAGGGCCAGGTTATTGTATGGCCATAAATCTCAGGAAAATTCAGTGACTCCGGCCACTTAACATGAGATTTAAAGTTGCAGAAAATAGCTCTTGTGTGTTTCTCTGTTTTTGAGGTGAAAGAAAGCATTATTTTCTTCATACACATATTGATTGGTTAAAAATGACCGTAGCTAGATGCAGTGGCTCACACCTGTAATCCTAGTGAAAGAACCGGACCATGGCCATCTTAGGAGTTAAGTTTCGCTCCCCCCACACCCTGCCAATTCACTCAGTAAGTTTCACCTTCCAGGCAAGCCCAGGCAATTCCCCGAAATCATAAGACAACTGCCCACCAATCAGGGACCCCCCCCCACCTAACCAATCCAGAAGCGCCTCCTTTGTTTCAAGCTGTGTATGCCCACCTGCTGTGCGGGACCAGAGCTCGGGGCTCCTGGCTCAGATACGTTGTAACGGAGGGGGGGGGGGGGGCTCAAGCTTGAGCTTGCAATTAAATGGCTCTTTGCTTTTGCATCGGACTTGGCTCCTTGGTGGTCTTTGTGGGGGATTTCGAGATCTGGGCATGTCATTAGCACCGTGGAAGGGTGAGGTGGGGAGGATTGCTTATGGTCAGAAATTAAAGAGGAAACATGGGTGGTGCCTGCGTCTCAGTGGGTAGGGCGCCAGCCCCATGTACCGAGGGTGGTGAGTTTGAACCCAGATCCCACCAAACTGCAACAAAAAATAGCCGGTTGTTGTGGGGGGCGCCTGTGGTCTCAGCTACTCAGGAGGCTGAGGCAAGAGAATTGCTTAAGCCCAGGAGTTGGAGGTTGCTGTGAGCTGTGGGATGCCATGGCACTCTACCGAGGGTGATAAAGTGAGACTCTTTCTCTACAAAAAAAAAAAAAAGGAGCCTGAGCAAGAGTGAGACCCTGTCTCTACTAAAAATAGGAAACTTGGGAGGAGGCATGGTGGTGGGTGCCTGTAGTCCCAGCTACTGAGGAGGCTGAGGCAGGAGGATGGCTGGAGCCCAGGAGTTGGAGGCTGCAGTGAGGTGTGATGATGTCACTGCACTCTAATCTGGGCAACAGGGTGAGACTCTGTCTCAAAAAAAATATGTAGAGAACATCTGGATGTCTCATTTAACTAATCATTACCTTAGTATAAGTATTGTTTATGGGCAGCAAGGGACAAAAACCTACCCACCAGGTACTATGAACACTATTTATGTGATGGGTGCCCTTTAGCCATGACTCTGGTATTACAAGAGTGACCCGTGTAACCAAAACCATTTGTACCCCCCAACGTTTTGACAATAAAAGTAGTATTGTTTATAGGCTGCCTTGGGTCGATGTCTGCTCTTTCTTGATATTGTCTCCCTTGAACTTAAGCTGAGTTACAGTTTCTCGGCATCCCTGTTGAACAAGCCGACCCCCAAACCACTGGCTGTTTGTCCACACGTCACTGAAGTCCTCATGAGGAGAGGGAGAGTCGTTCATACTGCAAACCGCAGGGCAGGGCCTTCTCCCTCACACCTCACACCTCGCACAGCCAGCCCCTAGCTCCAGGCCCCAGCACAGCCCTCCCTTTCCTTAATCCCTCCCCTCCAGCCTTCCAGGGGTGAGGCACCTGTGACCCTGAGGAAACTGGTGGTCTTCCTGGTCCTTCCTTAACTATGTGCAGCCTTTTGACTCAACACAAATTTTACAGAACACATCCTCTTATTAAAACGGGCAAGCAGAGAAAGGTGGAGCTTTTCTTGCGTCCTTTGGTGCTTAAAAAAGAACACTTCTGAGTAGGGGTGAGTACATTGGGGGTTTCCACATGAATGCTGTAACCCATCTGCAACCTAG
>CAUYPK010029952.1:0-15112 GCA_963574355.1 Loris lydekkerianus
ATAAAACTAAGATTTATTTAAGGAACTGATTTTTACATATATGTATGTATGTAATTTGAATATGTATGTTTTTTACTTTTTTTTTTTTTTGTATTTTCTGGCCAGGGCTTGGTTTCAACCCGCCACCTTCAACATATGAGGCCGGTGCCCTACTCCTTTGAGCCCCAGGTGCTGCCCTGAATATGTTTTTTTTATTATTTCAGGTTCATTGAGAGTACAAAGAATTAGGTTACAGCAATTGCATTTGTTAGGTAAAGTCCCTCTTATAATTGTGTCCTGCCCCCAAGAGATGTGCCATATACCATAACATCCCCCTCCATTTTCCCCTCTCTGCCCTCCCTCATTCCCCCACCTCCCACCTTGAATTGATTTGACTTTTTGTCTTAGGTGGGTATGTGTTAGATCATCTACTGTCTTCAGATTAGAATTGAGTACATTGAATTCTTGTTTCTCCATTCTTGTGTTGCTTTACTAATAAGAATATATTCTAACTTAATATAGGTTAATACAAAAGATGTAAAGTCTCCATTTTTTTTAATGGCTGAATAGTGTTCCATGGCATACATATACCACAGCTTATTAATCTATTCCTGGGTTGGTGGGCATTTAGGTTGTTTCCACATTTTGGCAATTGTAATTTGAGCTGCAATAAATAGTCTAGTGCAAATAACCTTATGATAAAATGACTTTTTATCTTCTAGGTAGGTGTCTAGTAATAAGATAGCAGGATCAAATGGAGGGTCTAATATGAGTTATTTGAGGATTCCCCATGCTTGAATATGTATTATCTATGTAAATTACTTACACTCTTTCTTTATTAAGCAAGGAATCACATGAGTAGCCCTCTTGGTTGTTCCCATGTGGGAAAGTGATTACTCAAAGGTTGGTGTAGACCAAAACCTTTTGTAACTTGAGCAGGATATGATCTCAGAAGAGTCACTTGGACTTGGGAACCCACAGGACTTCAAGAGACAAGGAAGCACAGCCCCAATGCTGCTGCCTCAAATGAGAATTTAGGAAGACCTGGTGGAGCATTCCTGGCTTCATTACCAAGAAATAGCAATGAAGCATTTAAAATAAATTTATGTTGGCAGGGCGCAGTGGCTCACGCCTGTAGTCCTTACACTCTGTGTGGATTGCTTAAGCTCAGGAGTTCAAGACAAGCCTGAGCAAGAACAAAACCCTGTCTCTAGTAAAAATAGAAAAACTAGCCTAGTGTAATGGCAGGCACCTATAGTCCCAGCTACTCGAGAAGCTGAGGCAAGAAGATTGCTTGAGCCCAAGAGTTTGAAGTTGCTGTGAGCTATGCTGCTACAGCACTCTACCAAGTGTGACAGAGGAACTCTGTCTTAAAATAATAATAATAAAATAAATTTATCTTGACAAAAAGAATAGTGGTCTAAGCTTTTGGCAGAGTCTAAAGACAGAACCTAAAAGTTTGTGTGAAAGGGCTGGTTCTAACATTGCATGTAGCTGATTTTGGAAATTCCTCTGGATCCAGCCCCTTGGGAAACAGTGGTTGTATACTGAGAGACATCGATTTAGCTAAGAGAATAATTCTTGGGAATCCAAGTGTGGAATTTAGAGGAAGCAAAACAGGGAAGACATGCATCCCATCTGCTCCTTCAGTTTAGGACTGGCCAGCTCCAGCACCTGCAGCCAGGGAGCCAGTTCTGAGTGACCCCATATTTATTGCCTGCTTGATTCCACCTGTATAGAGATCCCCCAGGACAGGTCCTGTCTTCCAAGAATTCCTTAAAAATCAATAGTCTCTTTCTAACTGAGAGCTAATTATTAACTGTAAGATTATGCATAACTCCTTTTCTTAGAAATAACGAGGGTAGAAGATTTCTATCCACAATGCTGAGTAAGGTATGCTTTATATTGCGTCATGCCACCTTCTCTCCCACGGGCTCCCTAGAAAATTAGTCACTAGTGTACATTGTGCATAATTTATACCTAATTATTATGTAGTGTGGTAATAATTATGTAAATCACTAAATGAATCAGGTTGCCTTTAAGTTTTTTTTTAGTGCAACACAAAATTTTGTGTTCTTAATCGTCATAATTGGCTGTTTCTATAATCCATCACTTGGTATGGTTTCCATCACAGTAATAAACTCCTTATTACTCCAAACTCATCCAGACTTAACCAACTTTATTACGTTACATAACAAGAAGTACAACAGCCACTGGCAGGCTGATTTGATTCAGTGGCACTAGTCACCAAATAAGGGATTTGGGGTTTTTTTGTTGTTGTTGTTGTTCTGTTTTAGTGTGACTGGCTTTTTCCTTGGCTTCACATTGTCATCATAAGATGGTAGCTAGCAGCAACTGGAATAGTACAGCCTCTTGTTCACAGTCAGAGGGAGAAGGGAAAAAGCCTCTATCCAAGGGTGGAATATAAGTTTTTTTTGTTTGGTTGGTGTTTTTTTGTTGTTTTTTGTTTGTTTGTTTGTTTGTTTGTTTGCAGTTTTTGGCTGGGGCTGGGTTTAAACCCACCACCTCTGGTATATGTAGCCAGTGCCCTACTCCTTTGAGCCACAGGCACCGCCCTGGAATATAAGTTTTGACTTTAATTTAAGTGAGCCAACTAAAGTCAGAAGCCCACTCTTGCATCAGTAACAACTGGGCAGAGAAAGCCATGTCCTGGTTCCTCTAGGCTAATTTTATCCACCACTGGTGCTAAAGGTTGTGTCAATTTCCTTTCCATCAGGTAGATTATGTGGTACGGGGATGGATTCCTGAACAAAGTATTTTGGTAGAAAGGAGGTAGAGATGATAGACATCAGGTAGTCAGCCGGCAGTCCTTGGCTTAATAGTCGTGTGGGAAGATTATTTTTAGGAGGAATGGGTATAGGAAGGAGAGGAGCTATGGCCTAATACCACCGAGGAGTAGTTTGTGTGTGTAGAAAACCACAGGAGTGCCTCTATATTTTGAGAAATGTAGGAGAGTAACTTTCTAAAAATCTAAAAATATTTCTGTCACCAGTAATGCAAGTAGCATGAAAAAGAAAAGTGGTTATGGGCCAAGTTCACGAAATTGATGCCAGTAGTGCTGGGCCAGAAGTTACTCTCCCTCCTGCTAAATTCAAAATATCCCCATTGCACTTATACCTAGAGTTCATCCCTTAAACTTTTTTTTCATTGTGTGTAAACTTACAATAAAGCTTTTATGTCCCTGCCTTATGAAAATCAATTGCTGGTGACTCTACCTTGTCATGGCTGGACCCATATGAACCCAAATCCCCTGTGAGTATACAGCCTCTGTTTCCATTTGAGATCCCACTATGTTAGCAGCTTCTAACATTAAAAATAGAATCAAATCTGAATGATTGAATAGTCTGCATATGTCCAAGTCTAAGCTGCACTCTGCAGACAGTTGAGTAGTAAATGATATATAAGCAAAAATCCATTTCACTGAATGGAAGAATTGATGTCATCTCATTAAAGCATACTTTGTTGAATTCCAAAGGCCATATTTCTATAAGATTGTGTGATCAGAGGCAATGATCTGAGTTTAAAAATTCTTCAGTTGTCGGCTGTCTACAAGTTTTATCTTCTAAGGATTAGTTTGAGTTACACACCCTCTGATTCACAGATCGATGCCCATTGGGTTCAGTGAATGTGTGATGTGCTAGGCACTGTGCTAGGTGGAGACCACTGGATTCTTAATTGTGAGTGGACATGTGCACAGCTAACAATGAAATCATCTTTTTAACATAGAGATCTGCAAAATCCTTTGGAAACACAGAGTCTAAGTGGTAAATTCATCTTAAAGGTGTTAGGGCAGTCTTTTCAGAAGAAGAAAAATTTAAGAAATCGTTTTTAAATGGGTAAAATGCATAAAATCTTGAGAGAAAAGAACCCCAAAGTGCATTTTTAGGAAAAGGGAATCCGCTATGAGGGGAGATTCAGACACCAGTCTTTTATTAATGTGTTACAATATCTTTCATCAATAAGCAACAACTACAAAACCTTAAATATATTGGGGATCATTAATTAATTATTCAGAAGATAAAAATAGGTAAAGGTGGCTCAGTGCCTATAGTTCAGCAGCTAGGGCGCCAGCCACATACACCAGGGCTGGCAGGTTCTAACTCAGCCTGGGCCTGCTATAAACAACAATGACAACTACAACAAAAAATAGCCAGGTATTGTGGCGGATACCTGCAGTCCCAGCTACTTGGGATGCTGAGGCAAGAGAATGACTTAAGCCCAGGAGTTTGAGGTTACTGTGAGCTGTGATACCATGGCACTCTACCCAGGGTGACATAGTGAGACTCCGTCTCAAAAAAAAAATTAGGTAAAGGTCATACTTATTGACTCCTAGACATAGTAAAAAATATCTGTGAATGACATTTCGAGGCCACTTCAGAAAATTTGAATAGGACTCTGGAGCTGATGATAGTACTGTATCTATGTTAAATTTTCTGGTTTTGACAAATGCACTGTGATCATTAAAGACAATGATCCTATTCTTAGGAAATTTACAATTCAATATTTAGAGGTAAAGGGGCATGATGTTGCCAACTTACTTTTTAATAGAGATACATGTGTGTGTACATAGTATATATATGTGTGTGTGTGTATATATATGAATGAAAATACAGGAGTTCCTTGTTCTCTTCTTGCCATTTTACTCTATGCTTTAAATGTCCTGTTTTAAGAAGAAAAGGGGAAAGCACACCATCCAATGAGCCATTAGTTTATTTGCCATACACACCTGGAGACAAAGGACCATTCAAGTCACTCCAGGAGAATTTCCAGGAAAGATGAAAGAATACACCCAAGAAGAGCAGATACGTCTTTGATTCCCCCTCCCATCATAGTAAGACAATAGCTGCCCACCCCAGCACTGCTAATCCTACCTGCCCTGAAAAAATGGAAATGACTCAATTCTTCATATGATCTAGTGTGTACTATGTAAATTATTACTCAATTTGGCCTGAAGTTTTTTAAGAACAGCACAGCAAGCATCCTTCCTTGAATACTCCCTCCCCAGATTCTAGGTATTTTGGTAAGTCTTATCACTACTGCATAATACAGTCTTATCACTACTGCATAATAATCTTCTGGCTGAAGAAGAACCATACATATGACATAGGTCCTATAACATTGTAATGCCATATTTTTACGGGGCCTTTTCTTTATATATACATACACAAATATACATATATGCATTTATTTTTATACATATGTATACATGTATATTTAGAAACACAAACACCATAAACTATTCTGTCACTTGGCAGGATAAACTACTCAGATTTTTCACTCACTACAGGCTTCAAATTCTCAGTTTCAACTGTAAAATGGAGATATTAATTCCTGTTCTCCTTATCTTAAAGAATTGTGGGGAGGGCAGTGCCTGTGGCTCAAGGAGTAGGGGGCTAGCCCCATATACCGGAAGTGGCAGGTTCAAACCCGGCCCCAGCCAAATAAAAAAAGAAATTGAGGTTGTAAAAAGAAAAAACAAAAAGAATTGTGGGGAAAACAAATAGTAAGGACATGTACATAGGTTTCGGCAAACTCTAAAACTGAATTATATATTGTAATTGTTATGTCAGAATGAAAGATAGGTAAGCATGAGGTTTAACCCTTCCTGTCTTCTCCTCTGATTTTTTCCTAAGGCTTTACCTGGGGTGAATTTTAAGGTACCTTGATTCCTACTAGTAAACTTTCTGATGAAGTACTCTTTATATGTGACAAAACGAATGCTGGACTTTTTCTGTCTGCAGCACTACATAGAGTGTAATGCAGATAAATCACTGAATAAATATTTTAGAGTCAGCTAGAGTGACAAATAACACTTCAAAAAATGAACAAAAAATGTTTGACTTTCTCATGCACAAACTGAGTTGAGTCATACTCGGTTTCAGAGATCACTAATAAAAAATTCATTTTACATCGATGTATTTAAGTAAGTATGGCTTGGTCTGCATCATAAATCTTGTCACTCTCATCTCAAGGTAAATATTTTTTAAGATGAAAATAAATCCTAGAATAAAAGTTTTTTTTTTTTCTAAAGAATTTTTACTTTTAAATTAAACGAGTAAGTAATAATCTTGTTGAAACACAATTAAAACAAAGTAGAAACATACAGAGTAAAAAAAAAATGCAAATACTGCTTAATATTCCTTCCTCTTAATCCAACCCCAAAGACAACTACTATTAATTAACAGTTTGATGTGTGTTTTTACCATCTTTTCTTTATTTTCAGAGAGATGTGAATAAATATATAGATTTAGGGGTTTTTTTTCTTAAAGAATGTTGCATTAAACACTAAATACACAGCTTAATTTCCCTCATTTAAGTTAACTATATAGGATGCATAAAGCCTATACTTGAAGATTTTTTTATGCTATTTTGGAAATTAAATTTTGAAAATCCTTTTAGAAGAGAGTCACACATTTCTCAGGCTGGAGAATCCTGATCTAGGGCATACTCTTCTGTTGTCCAGATGTACCATTGTTTACCTACATTCATCTGCTGGTGACAGCTGGGTGGTTCTAGCATTTTACTGTCACAAACAATACTTCAATAAGCATCATTGCAAAGATTGTTTTTGCACATCTTCCAGCAATCCTACAGCATATATTCCTTCAAAAGGAAAAGGCTGCTTCAAAAAGGCATGTGCATTTTTCATTTTATTATATAGTATTAAATTGACCTCCAAAGATGTTATACCTATTCATACTCTACCCAAGAATGCATGATTCCTCTATACCTCCGCTCACACTAAATATTATTAATCTTCTGCAGCAGTTCTCAGCCTCTGGGTCGCGACCCACAGGAACTGTACTAAAGGGCAGGTATATACCCAGAAGACCAAAAATCAAATCATAATAAGGATATTTATACCAGAATGTTTATTGCAGCCCTATTCACAATTGCTAAGTCATGGAAAAAGCCCAAATGCCCATCGATCCACGAATGGATTAATAAATTGTTGTATATGTACACCATGGAATACTATGCAGCCTTAAAGAAAGACGGAGACTTTACCTCTTTCATGTTTACATAGATGGAGCTGGAACATATTCTTCTTAGTAAAGTGTCTCAAGAATGGAAGAAAAAGTACCCAATGTACTCACCCCTACTATGAAACTAATTTAGGACCTTCACATGGAAGCTACAACCCAGTTACAACCTAAGAATAGGGGTAAGGGGGAAAGGGTAGGGAGGAAGGGGGGAGGTGAGTAGAGGGAGGGAGATTGATAGGATTACACCTGTGTTGCATCTTACAAGGGTATATGTGAAACTTAGTAAATGTGGAATGTAAATATCTTAGCAAAATAACTAAGAAAATGCCTGAAAGGCTATGTTAACTAGTGTGATGAAAATGTGTCAAACGGTCTATGAACCAAGTGTATGGTGCCCCACGATCATATTAATGTACACAGCTATGATTTAATAAAACAACAACAACAAAAAAGAAAAAACAAAAAAACAAAAAACAAAAGCAACTTGGGGTGCCATCCTGCCAATGCAAGTTTCCCTCATGTTTCTTTGGGTGTTTATAGGACTAGGGTCGTTGGTTCCTTTGGCCTGCTGGGCTTTTGTTGTTGTTGTTAATTCATTGAACAATTATTGACTGAGTGATATTATGTGCTAGGTACTTCATGGGCATGGGAAGTATAACAGTAAGCAAAGCAAATTTCCTTCTTTTGTGAAGTTTACATTCAAAAAAATAGTTTAAAAAACCCTAAAATATAATTTCAGGTCATGACAGGTGATGGGAAGAAAAATAGACTGAGACCAAGCAGATGAAGAGTGAAGGAAGAGGACCGTGAAGGGAGGTATTTTTTAATGGGTAAATTGAGAGATCATCTCTGATGAGGTGATATTTGAGTGGAGGTCTGAAGGAAGGGAGGGAAGGGGCTGCGATTCCAGCACACAAGGTCCTGACGTGTGAATATCTTTGGACTCTTGAAGGAATAGCACAGAGGTCAGTGGGACCTGAGCAGAGCAAGTGAGCTGGGAGTGTGGGAGAGGAAAGAGGAGCAGCTGGGGCCTAGGCCATGTGCACAGCCTTGTGGGCTGCAGTGTGATGGCTTGTAGATCTTAGCTGAGACAGGAAGGAACTAGGAAATTTTAGCAGAGAAGTGACTTGAAGTAACATATTTTAGATGATGTGTTATTCTGTCTACAATTTATTTAAAATACTTCACACTTGACAGTGGGTTCCAACTTAATTACTGTCTTCATTAAGTGTTGAAGAAATATTACCACTAATATTGGGTACATTTAAGAATTACATTCAGTGTTGAACTAGAATAGGAAATGACTGTTCTCATAAGAGAAAATAACCAAATAGAGATTTAGAAAGCCGTTTGCCCCTAATCTCTGGGAGGGATACAAATCTAAGTCCCCAGGTATGGGTATATGAGAAATGTAATAGTTATTTACCCATAAGTAGACTCCCACTATGCACTCCATCATGCTGGGCATTCCCTCTAATATCTGGGTTTCATGTAAGTTAGGGGGTTAGGAGGCATCTGAGCAGTGGTTCCCCAAGTGTGGTGCCAGAGCAGCAATGGCAGCATGACCTAAGAACCTGTTGGGAATGCAGATTCTCAGTCCCCAGCCTGGCTGCTGAGTCAGGACTGTGGGGGTGGGGCCTAGGAATCTGTGTGATGACAAGCTCTCTACATCATTCTGATGCATGTTACAGTTTGGGAGTAAGTCCCTCATGGTGTGAGGTCATGGCTGAGGGCAGCTGGTCTGTTATTGTTGGTCCACAGTCCACAGAGACATCAGCTGAGCCCTCTGGTCTTCCCTTGGTGACCATGCTGGGTGCAGTTTTACCCCTCGTTCCTAACTGCAAGCTCTTTCCACTCAAGTTCTCTCAGCCTATTTCTCTCTTAGCTAGTTTCTGTCCCGTTCTTAGGTGCACTATGTACTGGTGATTCTACTTCTCCCATATCAAATTGAACTATGGGAGGTTTTGTGGTATTAGCTAAACTCAGGCTGCTTTGGAGCTCTCTCAGCATTGTCAAATTACAGTGCTATTTCCTTGTTACTCTGAGGCTTTGAGAACTCGTATATCACTTGTCCACTTCTCTCAGGGGGTCTTGCTGCCTCCATAGCCTCAATCCAAGAATGAGAGTTCTCTTTGCTCTTGACATGGCCCAGATGTATCTGAATCCCCACACTGGGCTTCTAGATGGGGCAGTGCCAGGATGTTTTCCTCAGGACCCAGCAGCGTCTGAGCTCTTTGCACTTTCTCTCTCCCCTCAATAGTCAAGGGAATGCTTCCTAGTCTCAGGCAAGAACACTTGCCTTGTTCTAGAAGAATCTCACCTATAGCACAAGCTATCCATCATCAAGGTAGATGAAGACACGTTGGGGAAAACTTGCAAACAACATCTTCTCTCTCTGCAAACAATATCTTTTCTCTTCTCACTGACAGATCAACTGTGCTATTTTAAATTATTAATTGAAAAACATTATTATGACTGTAACACATCTCTTTCTAAGAAATTTACCTGAGTATGTGCCAAATGCTTCTCAGGTGGTTCTTATCTGCCCCAAATTTGGGAACCCCTGAGCTATATTCTCAGTTTCTCAGTTGTGGTAACTCAAGCTGCCCTTCACTTTTCTCTCACTGACTACTAAAAAACTTTTCATGGGCCCAGGAAGTCATGTGCTGTGGGTTTGAGTGTGAACTGCATTGTTTAAATCTTATCTGCCTTTTTTGGCCCTCATTTGCTTGCAATGATTACCGTATATTACCCACCATGGAAGCCATTATAAACCTGAATGCAAGTGAATGATCAACATTATGTATTTGGTTTTGAGTTGATCTGGATGAATAAAAACATGTTTTATGGTAAAATTTAAAAATTACTTTTGTAAATAATCAACAGAGTAAACAGACAACCTATAGAATGGGAGAAAAGATGTGTAAACTGTACATCTCACCAAGGGCTAATATTCACAATCTACAAAGAACTCAAATCAGCAAGGAAAGAGCCAATAACCCCATGAAAAAGTGGGGAAAAGATATGAACATGATTTTTTCAAAAGAGGATATACAAATGTCCAATGTATGTATTAAAAAATGTTTAATATCACTACTCATCAGGGGAATGCAAATGAAAACCACAGTGAGATACCACCTCCCCTTATCAGAATGACCATTATAAAAAATCAAAAACCATACCAGCCCCTGCCTTGACTCTTCTCATCGTACAAATAGGGACCATTTTCTTATATATCCCCAGAGAGAGGAGGGACTGTCATACTGTTGCTGAGGGACCCAGGGGCCACTGGGTGTCCTTGTTCCTTACCAGAACCACCCATCCCTAGAAGAGCACAGAACCCCGAGGGCTGGGCTGAACCCCTGGTCTTTTCTACAGCTCACAAAGGTCTTTTAGCCAATCTGATCCCAGGAAAGATGCATCACAGCTAGAATGTGAATATAAGTTTTGTGGACCAATAATGAAATGCAAGCCCAATGGTGAGAAAAGTGAATTCTCCCAACTCTGCTTCCTGTTTCCTCCCCTCATGTCCCTCCAGGGAAAATTTCTTTATTGCTTAATTTCTGCCTTTCCCCCCTCACATATGCACTTTTGGCTGGAAAAAACCTTTTTATAGCTGGAAAAAACCAAACCAAAATAAAATACCACCCCACAAACCTGTATTTAAAAAGAAATGACCGTGTGAAACTTGCCTCTGTCCAAACGTGTTATCCATGTGTATGTGTGTGTGCGTGTGTGTGTGTGTGTGTGTGCGCGCGTGTGTGTGCAGCCGTCCGTTCATCTTTTTATGTGAGGATGTTGTCTTATTTTGGTCTGTTTGGCTTCCTTCCTCGTGGGCTTGTGCTCAGGATCAAATCTTTCCAGCCTGTTATGATTCTGAACATTTGACTTGAACCACAAGCGAATCTTTCTCCTGGTGACTCAAATAAAAGTCTAATTTTTACCTGGAAAAAAAAAAAAAATCAAAACCCAAAACATATCGGCATGGGTGTGATGAAAAGGGACACTTTTTAGTGCAAACTTTATGGAAAACAGTATGGACATTCCTGAAAGAACTAAAAGTAGACCTACCATTCAATCTGATCTAGCAATCCCTCTACTAGGTTTCTACCCAAAGGAAAATAAGTCATTATATCAAAAAGACATCTGTCTCTGAATGTTTATTGCAGCCTGATTCACAATTGCACAGATGTGGAATCAACCTAAGTGCCCATCGATTGATGAGCCAATAAAGAAAATATGGTATATGTACACACACACACACACATACATTCACCCCCCACAGAGTACTGCCTCAGTCATAAAAAGGAATGAAATGTCATTTGTAGCGACTTGGATGAAACCGGAGACCATTCTCCCAAGTGCAGTATCTTCGGAATGGAGAAACAAGCACCACACATTTTCACTAATAAGTGGGAGCTAAATGGTGGGCACCCACACAGTGGAGTAAAGGACATTGGAAACTAAGAAGGGATTGGCTGGGGCAGGGGTGAGAGGTAACAAGTTAGCTATGGGGTACAATGTACACTACTCTGGTGACAGGCACACTAATAGCCTTGACTTTAGCATTATAGAATTCATCCATGTAACAAGAGCACTTGCACCCCCTAATATTTTGAAATAAAAATTATTAAAATTACCTTAGGGAAGGGGAAGGGAGGGGGGAGGTTTTGGTGGAGGGAGAGTAATGGGTGGGGCCACATCTACGGTGCATCTTAGAATGGGTACAGGCGATTGCACTAATGTACACAGCTATGATTTAACAATAAAAAAAAAATTACCTTTGGGATGAAACCAGAACTTTTAAAATATTTTAAGATAAATTTTGCTTGCCTCTGAGAATAAGTCTTCAGAGTCCCAAGAATACTTGAGTTCAAGTTAAGAATATATGTTTTTGAATCTCTGGAGTCAGTAGATTTGCCTCTGACAAATACCACGTGGTATACAAAATACCACGGGCACCACACTTTTGTATTTATGGTGCTTCCTGCTCCCTACAAGCCCTGCCCCAGTATCCCTGTCTATATCAGATGTATTTGTGTATTTTTTTTCAGGGACAGCATATGGTCTTATTTTCGGAGAGAAAGAAGCCTGCACTTGGAAGTAAAATGAAAGGATTCCTGCAGATGATGAGACTGATTGCATTTGAAATATTTTTATGACAAGCTGTATGCCATCAATTCTTGTAAATATGTGACTTGTAATCACTGTTTTGGAGGAAAAGTTGCACCAGCACATTTTTAGTTTTTCTTGTAATCCATAGTAATTTAGAGTGGTCAGAATCCAATTATGCCCACTTTTGATAGACATTCGAAATAGGCCATCTTCTCAGCTCTAAAGCTTTGTGAGGCACCCACACAGACATAGATCTTACAGTTGAATTTCAAAACACAACCCCCCTGCCCTTACTATTTTAAGGCACTGGTCTGTCCATAGAACACTTTTTCATTCCTTGGATATCTTTTTGGAATGAACAACCAGGGCATTGAATAAAAGTGTTCTGAAATGTAAGAGGGATTCATTCCTTGCAGAATAGTTTTAAAAAGTTCTGTTCTCTAATCTATGAATTGTTGAAGAAGCCTCTCAAGCTGCCCACTGGCTGTGTTTTTTTTTTTTTTTTTTTTTTTTTTTTTTGCTGTGTCATTACTAAGCCAAGCTGATTAAGACTAATTTTGGTCAAAATAAATTTGTGCTTGGGCAAACAACCAGTGTGCTGAGGCTTAACGAGAGGCAATTAAGCTGAAATTCACTTTATGATGGAGACGCTTAATAACTAAGATGGTTTTCAACATCATTCTGATGAACCAAATGGTAAAGCAATGTTCCAGAGTGTCAGACTATCCCAGAATTTATTTCCTATGTTTTTTCTCACTTTAGAGTTGCTCTTTGATTCTGGCACATCATTCTCTCTGAGGATGGTTTCCAATCAGCTTGTCTGACTCATGGCTACACAGAGGAGGTTTTCTCAGGAGCTAGTAGGATGATTATTAAAAAAAAAAAAAAAAACATGGAGAGACAGATGGTAGACTTTATTTTACTGGCTTATCTGCTTTTGCAGGGAATAATTATACATTCAAATAAGTGGCACCAGAATTCAAATCTAACTGAGGTTTATTTCACATATTTCCTTGTGGAGAACCAAAAATACAGAATCACAGCCAGCTGAAAACCTGAGCAAGTACAGAGAGCAGGCCTCCAAGGATACAGACATGGTGTAACCTGATGCTGGAGCAGAACTTGGGGTTATTTCTTTTGAGATAACCTCATTGTCAGAAACATTTTAGTCTTTGCTTGAATACCTCGAATGATGGGGAGCTCTCTGTTTACGTTTGTAGACAGTTGACTGTGACACAATTCTTCCCTTTTTTGAGCTGATATTGACTTCTGAGTAGTATCCATTCATCCATTTATTAATCCTGGCTTTGCTTTTTGAAAGCAACATAGAACAAATGGGTCTCCTGCTCCACATAGCAGCTGGGTTGGCTGTGAGCTAGAATACCATCTCAAGTCATCTACAGGCTAATTGTTCCCAGTTCCTTGGATCATTCCCCATATGAAATGGGTTGGGTTCTGGTTCACAAGCCCATTAAATTAGAGAAACTGGGAAGATACAGAAATAGTTTGGTTTAAACTTGCTTACCCCACCTACACAGCACAGACAATTTGAACATTCAATATCAGGCTCATAAAAATAAAAAAGACTTTTAAATTTGATTTTAGAATAGTGGCAGCAAAGACTATCTCTGAAAGATCATCTTTCCTATTCTTGTCCTAGGCAGCAGAGCCTTAAGTCTGGGCCCTGTCTCCCTGTGGACTGTTGATAATGTTAAGGAGACGTAGTTGCTCCACCCTCACCCTTTAAATAAAGTTGATGCACCCCACTCATTACCTGAGAGTTGGCTTCTAAGGGAAAGAATTTCTAGATCAGAAGTTTACAGAACTCTAATATAGATTTAGGGATCCCTACAGGTGGGATTTGCCTTAGAGACTTTGGGATGGCTGCATGGACAGAACTGTTCAACCGAATCCTTTTCTCTCCTTTCTTATAAACAGTTTTACATTCAATATTGTTAGTTGGAAAAATAATTTCTGCAGCTAGAAGACCATTGATCCACCAGGACTGCCTACTCCTTTCTTTCTTTCCTTCCCACAGTCATCTCAGGGCCATCTTTGAATTCATCTCCTTGGTTCTGGGGCTGTAGATTGTGTGCCTCGCCACAATCTACAGCCCCAGACATTAAATGTTGGAAATGTGACATCATGGGTGACTCAGGGAAAAGATAGTAATGAGATGGTTAAAACCCAGCAGTATTTTGGGGAGAGGCCTCAGATGCAGGCACTACTCTTTATTTCAGGCTGGACAGAATTTATTTCATTTTTTTCTCTTCATGCCTTCTACACAGGCACCCAGTCTAATGTGCTTGATATATGTGCTTAGTTATGTATGATTCTATGTGAAATGTGTGTTGCTCCTTTTCTTTGCAGTTTACATAAACAGTATTGTGTTATGGGTCTTGTTCTGTGTTTTATGTGTTTCACTGTGCAGGTCTATGTTGATGCTTTTGATGCTGCAGTGATTTCCATAGTAGGTAGCCCTCCACCCAGTATCTGTCTCCTCTTATCTAGCCTGAAGTCAGACTCCTTTTTAAAAAAAAAAAATTTATTATTAAATCATAGCTGTGTACATTAATGAAATCATGGGGCACCATACACTGGTTTTATAGACCATTTGACAAATTTTCATCACACTGGTTAATATAGCCTTCCTGGCATTTTCTTAGTTATTGTGTTAAGACATTTATATTCTACATTTAGTAAGTTTCACATGTACCCTTGTAAGATGCACTGTAGGTGTGGTCCCACAATTACCCTCCCTTTGCCCATCCTTCCCCTTCCCTTCCCCTATATTCTTAGGTTATAATTGGGTTATAGCTTTCATATAAAAGTTATAAATTAGTTTCATAGTAGGGCTGAGTACATTGGACACTTTTTCTTCCATTCTTGAGATACTTTACTAAGAATAGGTTCTAGCTCTATCCATGTAAACATGAAAGAGGTAAAGTCTCCATCTTTCTTTAAGGCTGCATAATATTTCATGGTGTACATATACCACAATTTATTAATCC
>CAUYPK010029954.1:0-11408 GCA_963574355.1 Loris lydekkerianus
AAAAAGTATCCAATGTACTTAGCCCTACTATGAAGCTAAATTATAGCTTTCACATGAAGGCTATAACCCAACTATAGCACAAGACTATGGGGAAAGGGTCAAGGAAGGGGAAGGGAGGGGGGAGGTTTTGGTGGAGGGAGGATAATGGTGGGCCACACCTTCGGTGCATCTTAGAATGGGTACAGGCGAAACTTACTAAAGGCAGAATACAAATGTCTACATATAATAACTAAGAAAATGCCATGAAGGCTATGTTGAACAGTTTGATGAGAATATTTTAGATTGTATATGAAACCAGCACATTGTACCCCTTGATTGCACTAACGTACACAGCTATTATTTAAGAATAAAAAAAAAAAGAAAAGAAAAAAAAAGAGAACATGGCTGGTAGAAAGATCTTATTGGATTATAGGAATTTTAGAAAAACATATATTGACACAAGGCATAGGATGATGATTTATGAATAAAGCATGTGATATCAGCAAGTGATTGCAAAGCGCATTTTAGATCAGGCCAGTGTCCCCTCTAATATTAACGTGTGCCTTGGAAGGTAGTGCAGGAAGGAGTGAGGTCACTGTTGTATTAAATGACCAATCCCTAGAAGATTTTAACAGATCAAAGACTCTAATTGAACTCTGTGTAAATTAACATTCTGTTGATGATTATGGTACTACCTCTGAGCATCTCACAGTAATTTTGCAAAATCAACCATAACTTAGAATACCACAATAACATAATTTTACCTAATCAATTTTGGTTTAATTAGGATTCCACTGGAAAACAGAAATATGCCCTTCACAGTTCACAAGCCATTGATTTGCCCATCTTTTCCCTCCTTAGTTGCAATCAATCGTGACTTGGTGTCTGATAGAATTAGCAATTTAGATACACGGTTAAAACAATTTTCAGTACTTTGACCCAAAAAGAAACCAGCGTCTACAACCAGGTCGTGTTATATTTATGAGTCTTTAAAATAAATGCATCTTTGACGCATCTGCGGTCGAGCTGAGGAGAAATGGGGGATAAACAAAGCTGGTTTTCTTTTCTAGGTTGTACTTCTGTCTTCAACAAAAGCCATTCCCGAAGGAGATAGTCTCTCGCCCACCACCAGCCCCTGCACGCAGGACCCCGGGCGCTGCTGGAAAACTCCCCACATTAGGGCAGAAGAGGCCGAAGTGGCGTTATGTGGGACCCCTGGAAAGAGCCAGGACTTCTGTGGGACCCCCAGGAAAGAGCCAGGACTGCGCCTTCACTAGGGCTCTGTGGCGTCCGGGACCCGCTCAGCTCAGGAGCCGACTTGAGCCCTCCGGCCTGCGGGCCGCGCCAGGTGCAGCTTGCAGGAGGCGCACGGGCCATCGCCCGGGGTCCTCACGGGTGAGGACAGTTAGGACAGTGCCTCCCCTGACACGCCTCTGAGGACATTCGCAAAGTACCTGGAGAGGCTCTGGTCCCCGCCCTGCCAGCCTGGCGGCGGAACCGCGGGAGGGGACAGCGGGAGGAGATCACGGGAGGGGGCCGCCGGAGGGGACAGCGGGAGGGGAGCCGGCTCCTCCTGGACTGTGACAATAGAGCACAGAAGAGGAAGCGACTGCGGAAAGGGGCGGGAGGGAGGGGTCACCCAGTGGGAAGGGACGCCCAGCCAGCCCGGCCCGCAGTTACCTGCTCCACAGTCTGGACGCAGAAGCGGCGCCAGCAACAGGTCCCGCGGTTCCCGCCCAGCGCCCGCTGCGCCCGCTGGACCCCTCGCCCCGCTCGAGCCGACGTCACTGGTCACCGTCCAGGCCGCCCAACCGGGTCCGAAGCAGCCGCGCGCGTCCCACCGAGCTGAGGAGCTGAGCGGCACCGGCGCCTTCTCCACCGAGTCAGAGCAGCGGGAGAAGATGCAGCACCAGGACGGTGTCCGTCTCAGGGGCTGGGCTGCGAGTCCGGGGCCAGTGATGTAGCCTCTCCCGACCTCAGGTTCCTCATTTGTAAAATAGCTATGGTAATGAAGGCAGTCCAAGTCGTTAGTTTGAATAAAACGAGCGTCTACGTGCAAAGTGCCTGCGTGAGCCTGTCCCCTTCACCGGGGGACCAGGGACCGAGAGTACCGCTCACACTAGGGACAGGACAGCCTCCTCACTCTGAGCCTCCCGCCCCATCACACGCTCCTCAGGACCCTTTGCAAGCAGCCTTTTGGCTTTCAAGGAAACCTCTCTGAGATCTGAAAATGTGGATGTATGTCACAATTAGAAATGGAGGGGAACGAACCCGGGGAGACTCCAGTGACCCTAAGGAGAAGGCAGGCCCGCTGGTCTTGCTGCTGGAAGGTCATGCCTCAAATTCAGCGCGCACCAAGAAGTGGGCAGCGAGCTGTGCCGTGCGCCCGCGGGCCTGGGAAAGCCTCCTCCGTGCGCCACCAGCTCCCATCCTCAGGCCTGGGAAAGCCTCCTCCGTGCGCCACCAGTGCCACCGGCTCCACCAGCTCTGATCCTCAGACCATGCCTGCGTTTGTCAGGAGCTGATGGATATTACTTCCAGACCACATGGAGGCCCTGAGGTTCAGTGACTTGTCCAAAATTACAGACATAGTATTTAAATGACAAAGCAACTCCAGAAGCCAAATTCAGCTCTTTACCTATTATATTTCTCCCTGAGTCTAAACCATAGTACACATGGTTTACAGAAAAAAGCTGCTGGTGAGACAAACCTTTTAACAAAGGATTGGTGGTGTTGGATTAAAGTTGCAGATTCTGACAGGTGTGCGTGTGTTTAAACCTGGGTGATAAATGCATTGAGAATCCAAGTATGGTTATCTCTCCCAAGACTTTGCCAAGTGCAAGGTAAGGACACCTGCCCACTTCTCCCAATTGGTCACGATACTCAAGACTTAGAAAGTCACAGCAAAAAAAGTAGATAACTCACAGGAGTCAGGCTTAGAATAGTAAATCAGATGAGTGAAATAAAGCTAAAATGAGAAAGTCATTTTGTATTCAATCTGAAGTTTTCAAATCAAGGTGCAATAAACAAAATTGGATCATTACCCTACCCATTTCCCAGTAATCCCTCTCCTTACTGGAAAAATGAAAGTCATTAAAAAGAGTGAGACTAATGGCAATGTCTGTGATGTGACAATGAGGTAATGTCTAGCTAGCAAGGGTTCTGTTACAAATTAAAAGAAATATAAAACTTATGTAACACTCATTAAAACTATCAATTTCTGCATCACAACACACTTCAAGAACTGCATCCGGCTCCCAGCCACGACCTCACCACTGCTGGGAACATTAGACCATGTCCAGGAGCAGGAACAGGGACACTGAAATGGGGAAGGCCCTGAAACCCACCTCGCTCTCACTCCTTCTCCTGTAAGCACCACACACGAGCTGTAACGACCACCCTTTCATCCATCATTCTTTTCCTTACCTGGTTTAATAAAGCTCATCTTTCATCCTCCTCGCTAAAGCTCGGCTCTACACCATTGAGCATTGCATCCCACATTTTCAGAATTATTTCTCTCTCATCTATGTCTCCTCACCCTATCAAATGAAATATTCCTACTGACTTTTATGTGTGTCAGTATCTCCTGTTAAAATGAAACAAAAATTCCAACTGCTTCCATAAAAAGGTGTCCCACGATGGGACACCTACATCCTTCTTTCTCAGGAATGACCACACGGTAAACTTCGGCCAGTCTGCTGTCCACCCCTCCTTCCTTTTATCCCCCCATCAGACTGCCCCCATCAAGCTCTTGACCTTCTCACCCAACAGTCTTGCAAAGACCACCAATTTCCTACATGTTGTGAAATGCAAAGGTTATTTTTCAGTCTACATCTTATTTGGACTTTGAACAGTCTGATTTCCATCTGAAACATTTTCTTCCCTTGGCATCTTTTTCACAATGTGCCTTTTTTATTTTTTATTTTTTGATTACTTGTTTGCCCTTCCATTCTGTCTACTCATATTTTGATCCTCTGTAGGCTCAGTGTTTCCTGTTCAATTATTAAATGCAGGTGTTCTTTAGTGCTTAGCACTGGGCTCAGCCTCTCTGACTTCGCACTGGCCTTCCAAGCCCTCTCACCCACACCAACGGCCTTAACATGCACGTAGCTGCAGTCTAACCTTCCCTCTGAGTGCAGACTCTTACTCAGCATTGCAATGACTGTCAATATCTCCGCAAAACTAGAGTCATAGTCTTCTTCCTAACACATTATTGTCTGGCTCAGTTAACAACAATGCCATCCATCCCTCTCACTGCTAGCTTAGATACTGTGGTGCCAAGCCACCACCAGCTGAGGACAGCAGAGAAGCAGGAGGAAAGGGACCTGAGCCCTTCACGGTGCTAGGAAACTCCCTGTCCAGGGCTGATGGCCTGCCTCTGTCCTCTTTCCATGAGATAAAGTTCCATCTTAAAATCTATGCCTAATTCTCACATACGTGGAAAATCAGAGTATTTTGATGTAAACAAAAGGTAGATATACATTAAAATGAACATTTTTATTAAATCTGTAAAATGTTTGTATATATGGCATGTTAAATTGTATTGTGTTCCACCAGTAGTGCTCCTCCTTGAGAAGCACAGCCTTAATGGTGCAGAAAGGAGCAGTAGAATGTTGTAATCTACTTGGAAGTTTAGGAGGACAGATTCAAGAAAGCACAACAGGAAGGAGCAAGTGAACCTGGACCCAAGAAAGGAGCAGAAATGAACCAGTGCAAGGGCTGGGTGTGGTGGCTCATGCCTGTAATCCCAGCATTCTGGGACGCTAAGGCAGGTGGATTGCCTGAGCTCAGGAGTTCAAGACCAGCCTGAGCAAGAGTGACATCTTGTCTCTAAAAATAGCCCACTGTTATGACAGTTGCCTGTAGTCCCAGCTACTTGGGAGGCTGAGGCAAGAGAATCACTTGAGCCCAAGGGTTTGAGGTTGCTGTGAGCTGTGTTGCCATGGCACTCTACCAAGGGTAACAAAGTAAAATTCTGTCAAAAGAAAAGAAAAGAAAAGAAAAGAAAAGAAAAGAAAAGAAAAGAAAAGAAAAGAAAAGAAAAGAAAAGAAAAGGAAAGAAAAAGAACCAGTGACTAGTGGCAGGGCAAAAGAAGGGAAGAAAGATAGAGAAGGCCATAATCTTAATTGTAGTCATTTCCGATTCAATGTTTTTGTTCTTAACTCAGTGTTATTATTGGTTTTGTTTATTTTGGATGGGCAATAAACAGATTAAGGTGGTTGTGAAAATATTATAATGCTTTTAAAAATATAATGCTTCTGGAAAATAGTTTAACAGTATACATTAACAACTAATAAAAATGTTTATAGATTTTGATTTAGTAAAAACTCACTCTTGGAAATATACTCATTGGAAACTAAATTTATAAATGCTACAAGTGGAAAGTTATTTATTAGTTTTAACAAAATGGTGGTAGACCAGGACCAATATGGTATGCTAACTCAATGAAATGTTTGTAGCCAAGAAGAGTTTTAATTTGATGACAAGAGAAAGAAGTATAAAACTATATTAAATGAAAATAAAGTAAACATGATATTTTAGGTGAATTAGGATTATCTAAGCAAAAATATGAATTCTTATTGATCATGTTTGAATGAACATCTGAATAATACAGTGGCTCATACACTCTGGGGTCATAATCATGGGTGAAAAATTTTTTATTCTATAATGCTATTTGTATAATTTTTTAAAAAGGTTCTTGAAATTGGAAAAAAAATACCAAACTGGGAATCAAGAGCCCTGGAATCTGGCCCAATCTTTTCAGTCTGGACCCTTTACTTACATGGGCTTCAGTTTTTTTAATGTACAATGAGGAGATTCAACTAATGTTTTTCAAGTGTAAGAGCCTATAATTCTAACTCCTGGGCTAGCAAACTGTCTTCTTTGCTCCATGTTAGCTACTTTCCTTCTTTCTAAAACTCTGATCCTCTCCCTCAATTATACCACTGACTTTCTATTGCTGATTAATGTCATGTGCTAGTGTCTTGATGGGAGGCAGGTAGGACTTAGATGAATATGGAAACTCTGCTCCTGGACACAGAAAAGTTTTATTTTTGTCTCTTATGGGGGTCTGAACAAGTATGAGAAGACCATCTAAGGATCAAGGATAGAACTTTGGAGTCAAAAAAGAAAGATTATCACAGATGACATTTGACCTGGGATTCAAAGAGTACCATTTGCACATGGCAAATGGGGGTGGGGGTGGATTAGATACTGAGGTCAAAGAAACACCACAGGCGAAGGCTGGGGCTCTGGAATTCCGAGGATTCTGTGCAAACAGTTCTTTGCTTTGTTTGATAGAGCTTGTGTTGTAAAGACAGCAGATACAATATTTGAATGGCTTTTTAAGACGAGAGCCTCTGTGAATTGTCACACAATTTGCACAACTGCTCTCAGAAGCAACGGGAGCTTTGTGGCTGCTTGTCATGCTTGGTGCTCGGCTAACAGGGGAGGGACAGAGCTGCCTTGGTGGCACGAGGTGGCCGAACAGATGAGCATAGTCTTTCTCTTCCTTCCCCACAACCACACAGATCCATACTCCTCACCCAAGCCTGAGTTGGGATACGAAGCCCTGTGCACAGGAGTCAGGAAATCAGAGTCAGGACCATTGTGGGTCAGCACATTCTCTCAAAGGCCAGGTGAGACTGGTTTTAACTCCAGGGGCCAGGCTTACCCTACCATTGCCTGGCAGATGACAAGATATCACCTTAGCAGGAAGCAGAGAAAAGAGAATGATGCATTTAAACCCAAGATTTTATCTGATCCAAACAAGAAGAGAGTGCAATGTCATGAATACATAAATGTCCAGGTTTTGTCTCTCCACCTCTCACTGCGAAGAATATCATAGCAACTGTAGAAAATAAAGAAACGACACTTGTGTTGTTCATCAGCGTGGTCTATGGAGAATTATGTCCCAGTGGCCTCCTTATGAGTGTATGATCAAAAGAAGTTACTAAACTTCATTTCCCTTAAAATGGAAAAATTTTTAAATGTGATTTTGAACATTATCAATAATAAGTACTACTTTTAGGCTTATAATACTTCAGACACTACACTGGGCCCTTTATGATCATTACCCCTATAACACTAACAAGAACCTAAAAAGAGTTATTTTTAAGTCTATTTTACCCTATTTTCTCACAGTGAGAAAACAGTAGCTTATAGCAATGATTCTCAAATTTGAATGCCAGTTTTAACAGAGCATTTTTTTTTTTTTTTTTTTTTAAGTGCAGATTGCAAGTCAGTAGTTCTGGGGTGGGTCTGAGCATGTGACTGTCTAATAAGCTCCCAAGCAGTACTGACACTGCTGGCCCACAGCCCACTCACTGAGTATCAGGGTCTTCCAGAAATCAGTAACCACCCCAGTTACACAGCTAGTAAGCGACACAGACAGTTTAGGACCCCCAATTTGTTTGAGCCCCAAGCCTTTGTCATTATCCATTATGCCTTACCAAGGGTACGCAAGGGAAACTGAAATCAGTTCACATAGTTAGAACATGAGGTGGCTTTGACGAAGGGCACGGAAGCTGATCAGAGAATCGCCCTGCCGCCAGGGTGGGCTAAGACTCAGGACCACATCAATGCAACGGAGAGCTTCAGCACTTGGAGGAAATTTATTTCTAAACACTCATTTCTTTTCTTTTCCAAAGAATATAGGAAAGAGTCAGGGTCAGTAAACATGATTTCTATACAAAATATATTTGACCTTGTTTTATATGTCATCATGAAGTTGGGAATGCCTGCTGGACACTGTGGAATGATCTAATAAATCAAAGAGAGCATCATAGGACTTCTTTCCTAATTGGTTTCTCTTCTGTGTTAGGCTGAACCTTAGAATAGGTCTACCTTTCTAAGTAGCAGTTTCTACTTATTAAAAATTTCAAGTTGCAAGTAACCCAGTGAAATAATTTCTCATAACTTCTAGTTCTATGCTTGGTTTCTCTTCAGTAATTTCTTCTTCTATTAAAAAACATATATATATATATTATGGTTCACCAAAAGTGCAATAACAATTCTGTGACACATAAAATTGAATCAACTACTTCTGGAAAAATATATTATGTTATGGTGAATACTTGGGAAATAAAAACCTTACAGTTTTTAGAAAGGTGAGATTGAACTGCAAAAAGCATGTAGCAAATAATATATTATTTTTATTCAGTACATTTCATTAACTCTGTGTTTCTGGGTTTCTGACATAACTTTTGAGAATTTAGTGTAATCCATTATGAGTAAGTGCAGATAGCTTTATGAAGTTGATTTAAACTATAAAATGCTGTACTCATCTAAAATTACTAACTCCATTAATCAACTCTGTCAAAAGAAATGGTTTCCTTTAAAGACCAAAACATGTCATTATCAAAGGATTTTATTTATTTAATTTTATTTTATTTTACCTTAGTTTTGAGTAACCACAAAGTCTTGGGCTTAAGTGATCCTCTTGCCTCAGCCTCTCAAGTAGTTGGAACTACAGGCACCTGCCACTATGCTAGGCTAGTTTTTTTTTTTTTTTTTTAGAGACAGGGTCTAGCTCTTGCTTAGTGGTCTCAGACTCCTGAGCTCAAATTTACCATCGTTGGCCTCCCAGAGTGCTGGGACTACAGGTGTATAGGTGTGAGCCACTGCGCCTGGCCTATCAAAAGTTTTTAAATCTTTATTCAAGTGGACAGTGAATATGAACACCATAACTTAAAACAATTTTGTAGAAAATGATCTGCAATGCTATTAATCTCAGAAATGAGGCTGACTGATGACCTAAGAAGCAAAATGTTGGAGATCATAGTAATTAACATACAATGATAACTCTTATCTGTATAAAATTTTACAACTTATATGACGTGGTTTTCAAATGGCAGATCTTCTCAAGCACCTTAAAAAAAAAAAGCATGAAGTTTTTGAAGATGGTAACTTGGAAATTCTCCCAGATGATGTGAATGATTAGCCAGGTTTGGGATCCTCTGAAGACCTTCTTCCATCTGGCTAATTAGAACCTCCCAATAACTCTCAGAAATTATCAGAATAGGCATTGTTTGCCTGTTATATGTACATATGGATGTGAAAGGAAAGAACCTAGAGATGCTTAGAAAGTTGACTTCGTTCACACAGATAACCACAATTTGGAAAGGAAAATGGATGACATAACATTTTCTGATTCCAGATCTAAGGCTTTTCCTCCTAATGTTTTAAGCTGCCCCAAGTAAGCTATTCTTTTGAAAAATGCCCTAATGTAAAAACTTGAAGGAATAGGGAAGTTAAAAAATAACATAAGCAACAGTGCTGCCAATGATCAATATGTTGTTATTTGTATGTATTGGATTTGATTGCATTGCTGTTTGACTAGAGATATATTTCTTGAAGTCCTAGAATGAGAAGAAAAAAACTTCTTTAAAAGAACCATCTTGAATACCTTATAAATTATTCCCTGCATTTCTGTAGGGTGTTATGCTCACTGGGTTGTCTGTAACTTGAGATAATCTGTGTCTTCTCTCCTCCCAGGGATTGAGGACAATGGCTGGGGACCCTTCCCAACTCAGTGGGGAGTTGCCCTAGCTGAGACCAGCCATGTGGGTCCCAAATCTGAGGCAAGCTGAGGAGATGGTGCCTTGCTGAACTGTTAGTACTCCAGATCTTAGAGAGAGACCAAAGTTGAGAATAGCAATAACTGGGCCACTTACATGTGGAAGTGAGTGTAGGCAAGGGATCTTCCATAGTTTGGTGGGGGAGTTTATTACAGCACAGCCAGTGGAAATGCAAGCAAGGGTGGAGACAGGGTATGTGATGGAGGGACATTCTGCAGAGATTGGCACTTAGGGCTAAGAAGCCTCCTACACTGATTTAGAGCTTCAGTAATGAAACAAGAAAATCAGGAGAAACACGCATTCCTGTGGGAAGATACTGATTCCATTTCAGGTGTGTTGAATTGAAAATAAACAGTGACACTGAGTAAGCAGCAAAATATGAAGTTGGAGTGTGTCAGAGAGAGCATATTTCTAATAAGATATGAAAAAATGACCCTGCTTAGTCACCAAACTAGTCTATATTCGCATTAGACTGACATAAGTAGCTCAGCAGGGCTGCACTTCAGTGTGTGCGAGCTCCGTAGTACGAGGCAGAGGCTGGACGCACAGGTCGAACATCACTGCAAAGGGTGAGGCTCTGGAGCAGGACAGCCTAGACAGATTCTTAGCTCCATCGACATGAACGCTGTGATGTTGGGCATGTTACTTCACCTGTCTGTGATTTTGTTTCCTTATCTCTTAAATGGAGGACAACAGCAGTATCTAGTCATAAGATTTTTATGACCATTAATAAGTTAGTACACACTGCGGGTGGCAGTGTCTCCTACCATAGAGAATTCAGACGTTAGCCATTAATTTCATTATTGATGGGTTTGGGTCACAGGGAACTCATAAGATTCTCTGTCTTGAAGAGCTGCTCAGGGACCCGTGATGGGCACCCACCCACCTCTTGAAGAGCAGTGCCGGGACCCGTGATCTGCATCCTCCCGGACCCAAGTAAGAGCTACACCAGGACCCTCCCAGACCTCCGGAAGAGCTGTGCCGGGACCCACGATAGGCACCCTCCCAGACCTCAATAGGAGCTACACCTGCCGGACCCGATAAGAACTGCACTGGGACCCACTACCCTGCCTGCGGGCCTCCCCACGCCCTGACCAGGAACTCCGGGAGCCACCAACTCTGCATCCTCCCTCATGTACCCTCCCTGCCTCCACACCACCCACTCATCTAGCTAGGGACTCTGGTAGCCATGGGCCCTCCCGAGACCACCCTGCCTCTGTGCGGAGCCCTTCTCCTGGCCAGAGACTGCTGGAGCCTTGGGCTGTCTGTGCCAAAGTCACTGGGCGCCAGGCACTCCCAGAACCGTGTGCACCACCCCCACCCCCCGCCCTGTTGCTAGATCTGTGAGTGTCACACTCCATAGCTGTTCCCACAACCAGAACTCCCTGGCAGGGGCAGCCCCAGAAGAGCTACACAACTTCCTACAAAGATCCAGCAACAATAGAGTGATCCCCCTGGTGTCTAATCTCAGACAGAAACCTCCCCAACTCTGATGACAGCCAGAGGCAAAAGTGAAAAACAATTATGAGAGGAAATCAAAGGAAAAACTCTGGCAATGTGAATAATCAGAGTTGATCAACTCCCACAAGGAAAAAATGGGGCAGACAGCACAAGATCCCATGCACAAACAAATAGCTGAGATGTCAGAAATCAAAATTCAGAATCTGGATAGCAAATAAGATCAAATTAGAATTCCAAGCAGTAACCCGAAAGATGTCTCAAGAATTCAACGAATTCAAAGACCAAATGACCAAAGATTTTGACACATTGAGACAAGAAGTTTCAGCCCTCAAAGATCTGAGAAACACAGTAGAATCCCTCAGTAACAGAATGGAGCAAGCAGAAAAAAG
>CAUYPK010029955.1:0-38509 GCA_963574355.1 Loris lydekkerianus
CAACAATTCCCTCTTGTTTTTTGTATGGCGGAAAAACATAGCCCCTGTCTTAGGTTGCCTGCTCTTGCAGTTTCAGTCTTACCCGTCATGGGGATACAAACATCAATGGTTTGGTCCCTGTCTTAGGTTGACTGAATGCAGGGTGATCTTACCCGTCTTTGGGTACTATGAATGTAATCCACCATGCAGCCTCTCCATATCCTGTCTTAGGTTGTCCCCGCTTTGGGAATCTTACCCATCATTGATGCTATGGAGGGCGGTGAAGAATAATAGTTAGATTCTTGGTTAATGAGCCGGTGATATTGGACCTCGACCTGATTTTATTGCCTCTAACCTTTTTTTGGGGATACAGGGCCCACACACTTAGAATTTGTAGGAGGTTGGGTGTTTCATGGTCCTTGACTTTGTAGCTTGGTCTTTGGCTTTGTTAATATCTGAAGAAGAAAGCCATTTATCTATGCACATGCTGTGGATTCTTCTTAAAATGAAAGGGAAGATTTTAAATATCAGCTTCAGGGAAACATGTAGGGTCGCTTCTAAAATTCAAACAAAGAGACGGAGTTTTTAGATAAAATTGCTCTGGAAAGCTTTGCTTGGCATAGACCCTTGACTCTGGGGTTTCCCACCATGCCATTGACCATGTGTCCAAGGTGTACCTGCCTCCTTATTTCCTTGAAGAAAATACATGATTACTCTAGGTTATCATTAAGGACTGAGTACATTTTTTTTATCCCATTTTCTCCCTCCTTGCGAGCGTAATTTCACTGAAGAACAAACTACTCACAGTTGGTTATAATACAGAATTGCAAATCAATCCTGCTGTTTGAATACAGTCTATTTATTGCTGACAATTACTGTAGTCTGAAGAAGTCGTAAATAGACAGACATGACAGAAATAGTCAACATTTCTGTCACATGCCTCATTGTAATGATTCAGCTCTGCTAACTATGTCCTAGAGAGAGAGAAAAAATTACAAAGCACTGAAGTTGTGAGTGTCTACATAATTTTTAACTGGCATCATGTGATGCTAATTTTATCTTAAGTTTTGGCTTCTCCTAGTCAGAAGCAGTGTGATCTTGTCATTAGAATAATAAAACGGGAATTTTGCCTTCTACTTCAAGTCAAGGCTTGAGAAGGATGAGAGGTTCTTATTTTTACAGCAGAGTACACTGAACCTTATAGAGAGAAAACAATCATCTCAATTCCTACAGAATAAACCACTATTTACTACTTGCACATACTTCTATACTTTTATGTAACCTCAAATAAGTCATATAACCCATCTGGGCTTCACTTTCTCCTAGCAAATTAAAGAGTTCAATCATACATATTTTCTGGTTCTATAAAATTTGTTAATCCTCATTATAATGCACATATTGACATTGATCTTCAAGACCATTACCCATCATTGTTTTCATAGTACCTTGGTTTTTATTTGTCACTGCATGTCACTAGTGTCAGGGATAGACAGATGAATTGTCACTGTCTTAACAAAATACCATAGGCTGGCTGGTTTAATCAACAGACATTTATTTTCAAGATCAAGATGCCAGCAGATTCTGTTCCTGGTGAGGGCTCTCATTCTGGCTTGCAGACAGCAGCCTTCTTGCTGTGTCCTCACATAGTAAAGAGAGGAATCCGTGGTCTCTCTTCTTCCTCTTCTGAGGGCACTAATCCTATCACACCAGCTTCACCCTCAGAACTTACCTAACCTAATCACCTCGCAAAGTCTCTACTTCCAACCCATTACATTGGGGGTTAAGGCTTCAACATATGAATTCAGGATGGGGGGTTGGGAGGACACAATTCACAGTCACTATATAAAGTTTCTAAATTCTTAACATATAAACAGGCAAAGTTTGTTACAAGAAATATTATAGAATAATATAAGGGCACTGGAGCCACACTGTGGTTTTGAATTTCAGTTCTGCTATTTACTAACTCAATGACTCTATTTCTTATCTGCCACTATGATCTGAATGTCTGTGTTCCTAAAATTTATACGTTAAAACTAGTGCCCGAGATGAGGTCATGAGGGTGGGTGGTGCCCTTGTAAAAGGTATTAGTGCCCTTATAAAAGAGACCCTAGAGAGGTCCCTTGTCCCTTCTACTATGTGAGGTCACAGCAAGAATGCAGCTGTGTACAAGCAGAAAGAGAGGTCTCACCAGACCCCACCTGTGCTTAGACTTCCAGCTCCAGAACTATGAGAAATAAATTGCTATTATTTATAAGCCACCTATTCTATGATGTCTTGTTACAGCAGCCTAAACAGACTAAGACATCTATAAAATCTACTGGATACAGTTAATTAAGATAGAAAATGCGCTGGGTGTAGCGCCTGGTACCAAGCACCTGTGTGTATATGCTCACTGGGGGTTAAAAAGATAAAATTAAAAGCAAAGCATTAAATATAAAAATTGGCTCCCAAGACTGAACAGACATGGGTATAAAAAAAAATTTGAAATAACAATGAATGATCTTACAGACCAAGGGCAAGGCACTTCGTCTAAAAACAAATGCTCCCGGGGAGAACCCAGTACTCAATTCTGACATCCTAGTAACAACAGGAAAATATCCTTTAGACATAAATGGTTTTCCACTACACACCTACGATACTAAAATTCAGGTTCTATGAATTTAGGATGCAAAAATGTAGAGGGCCAAATTTGGATAAATCCAAAGGATGTAGTGTATGGTAGGTTCTTACCTCCTAGCAAGGATTCCTGTAATCATCTTGGAAGTCTGCATTCTGGGGGAAAGAGTTTAATGCACTTTCTAAATCTGCAGTCTCTGGTCCCCAGGCCCCGGACAGTGCTAGTCTGTTGCCTGTTAGAACTGGGCCGAGCAGCAGGTGAGTGAGACAAGCTTCATCTCTATTTAGAACGTTTCTCCATCTCTCTTCCCCGTCCCTCCGTCTCTGGGAAAGTTGTCTTCCATGAAGCCAGTCCCTGATGCCAAAAAGGTTGAGGACCACTGGTCAGTGGTAGGTGAAGACAGAACAGAAGGGACCATGGAAGGCACTCCGAGAAAGCCACCTCATCTTAGGTTTTGAGGATAAGATTGTCCTAATGAGGCCAAAACATCTGGGTGGAGAAGATAACATTGAGTCAGTAGTACCAAACTTTTGCTTCCACCAAAAAATGCCTACACATTAGAGCAATGTTTTTCAACCTTTATCTCATGGCACACTTGAACCTATAGTTAAATTTCCACAGCACAGTTAGATTATGTTGATTAAAAAAAAAAAAATCAAAAGAAAGAATATACTTACTGTGCTTTGAACTTCTTTTGAAAATAATTTAATTGATGATCTTTAAAAATGTTCAAGGCACACTGGTTGAAAAGCCCCTGGATGAGAGGACTGTTAACGTGGCCGACCTCTTTTCTACCACCTGCTTGGTCTTATAAAAGATTTGGTGTGGTTCTGTGACTGCCTTACAAGTGAGGGCTTTCCTCAATTGCTGGAAACCCTTTACAAATATAAAAATCCTGCTCTCCTTTGGAGAGAGAGAGGAGGGATTTGGGACCCTGGGGGGGGGGGGATAGTTTCTGGAGCTTTCATTGGCTTCTTGGTGGTCTCTATTGTGTTATGTAAACTGGGCCAAACACACAGTTAGAGGCACAGTTTCAAGGCAAATTTTTAAAAATTTACGTATTCTTCCACTTAATTGCTTCTTTGTAATTTATTGACTGTTTTTATGTGTGTATACATATATACATGTGTATGCTGTATGTACCCATATCTACATACAATATATACAATTTATATATAATAATTGTATATACATTTTTTTTTATTATTAAATCATAACTGTACATTAATGCGATCATGGGGCACCATACACTGGTTTTATAGCGTTTGACACAGTTTCATCACACTGGTTAACATAGCCTTCCTGGCATTTTCTTAGTTATTATGTTAAGACATTTATATTCTACATTTATTAAGTTTCACATGTACCCTTGTAAGATGCATGGCAGGTGTAGTCCCACCAATCACCCTCCCTCTCCGCTCATCCTCCCCCCTCCCTCCCCTCCCTCTCCTCCCTCTCCCCCTTCCCCTTTTCTTACATTATAACTGGGTTAAAGCTTTCATGTGAAAGCCATAAATTAGTTTCATAGTAGGGCTGAGTACTTTGGATACTTTTTCTTCCATTCTTGAGATACTTTACTAAGAAGAACATGTTTACATGGATGGAGCTGTAATAATTGTATATAATTGTGAAGTATTTTCTATACTCTAAGTCCAGTGATGCTATGTTATTTTTTTAGATATCACTAGCACAAACATGTTTCTAAAGGATTCTAAGATATTTCTAAGTATTTCTTCTCTCTTGGACTCTTCTCTTCACACCACTACTACCAGAAATAAAGTGTGGCGCGTAATCGGAAAATATGGGCGTTTAGTTGCTTATTAACTCATTAGTGCAATGATGAATGAACAGCGTCCCAAGTAAAATGATACCCAGCTGCGGTATAAAACAAGTCGCACACAACTGGCTCCTTTAAAACTCACTGCGCTACAGCAGGGATTTCTTTTTAACTATTTCTGCTAAGGGACTTATTTTTTCCTGTACATCATCTGTGCTAATTAATGCCATCTCTGCGTCCTGCGTATGTCAAGTAATTGCAATGAACTTAGAAGCAAAGATGGAGGAAACCAGACAATACAGTGCCTTCCCCTCAGCATAGAACTGGATGCTACCTTGGAAATTAAGCCTTTTCATTCGAAAAGCCAGCCATGAAAAGCAAAGGTATCTGTAAATAAGCTAATAGAATGAAAAGCAAAAACTAGCTGTGAAAAGCAAAGCTAACTATATATAGGCTACATAGAATGCTTTGGGATCGAATGGGGGAATTCAGGGGACATCTCATTTAAATATACACTCAAAATCTTTTTTTTAGATCATTTTGCTTTCTTTTACAATATTCTAAACCGACACTCAGATACGGAGCAGAGCCCAAGCTTTGCACATAATAGATACTCAAGAAGAATTAGATAAGTCAACCGATAAATAGACAAATGAATGACTCTCAGATCTTGCCTTCAAAGCTCAGATTCCTAAAACTCCAATTTGGGGGACTGGCGCATGCACAGTATCGGAGCTAGGAGATAGGATGGGATCATTCATCCAGCGAGGACTCATTCAGCCAAGCCTGTGCTCAGAGGGGCACACAAGAAATCAAAACAGGCAAAAACCTTGTCTTCACAGAATTCTGAGTCTAATACAGGGCAGCAGACACATAAATAAAACATGGAGTATAGCAAGTGATGAAACAGAGAAAAATAAGCCGCAGAGAAAGAGGAGAAGGTGCTGGGGACAATTTTAAGTGAGATGTCTCTTTGTCAATAGCAGGTCATCTGAATTCTCCCCATTGGAAAAAAAGTCTATTGACTAAGGTGATAGTAATCTCTTTCTAGAGAGTGCTTTGCAATTTATAGAGTGTTTATACACACTGCCTTCTCTGAACTTGTCTGTAGTAAGTTCAAAGGTGCTGATAGTCTCCATTCCATCATAGTTAAAAGTGCAGGTCAGACCAACTTGGCCATGCACCCGTGCGTGCCGGTGTCCAGCTGTGGCTCAAATTTTCTGTCCCTTTTGCCTGGTGGGGTGAAAACAGCATCTGCTGGTGTCCGCCTGCCAATGAGAAAGTTTGTGCTGTTTGGGTCCTGCTCAAAGTAGCTCTTTTCTGGAGTTTGATATTTGCGATTCCTGCTTTGTTTTGTTTTCTCTTTGGGAGGAGTAAAGTACAGTGTGTGTTTATTATTAAATAAAATCTGTGACAAGTATTAAGGTATAAGAGAGAAAAATTGCATAAAATTGAAGAGTCTCCCAGCAAGGTCAGCAACAGCAAGTTCAACCCATGTATGTTTATCAATGTCAAATCAAACACAGGGATTGCACACACTTGTCTGGGCCATCCCTTGACCTCACATGCATCACACTGATGCCCCTTCCAGGTGATGAAAGTCTTTACCAGGAAGGACAAGTCATCCTCGCTATACTGATTTACTTCAGAATGTTTTTGACAGCCCAAGACTTTCATGAGCCCACAGAAACAATCCATTTCCTATTTAGAGTGATCCAAGTAGAGGCCTTAAAGCAGATTTGTCCAAAACAAAGCTTTTATTTTAAATGTGCTCAACCACTGTTTAGGTCACAGCCATGTAAGATTACTGCTCATTTTTTTTTTTAATGAGTGAAATGTTTTTCTTCATATCCTAAAAACAAGCTACCAAATAAAAAAGAAATAATCAGCACATATTTATTGAAAATATGGCACAGTTTTAGTTAGTGAGATGTCAACCTAAAACAAGCACACTCAGCATGGTACAGTGCAGGGGAAAACAAATACTTCAGAGACAGAAGTTTGAATTTCCAGCTCTGCTCTTCATTAAGGGGCCATGGGCAAGGCACTGAGCCTTTGAGCCTCAGCTGCTTCTTCTGTAAGATGGGCAGAACATTTGATGTGAAGTGTCACCATGGGGACTCCATGAAATACAGACTAAATGTCTGGCACATATTCAGAAGTCAAATGGTGTTAATGTGGGGCTAGTGAGGGGCAGTTACACAGCTGTTGGACCTCCTTCCAAGGCAATCAAGGCCTTGACCTGGACTAGGATCTCCAAAATCCACAGGAGAAGGGTATATGGTCAGGGCTGGACCTAAGAGCCAAAGAGAGCATGAGACCCTGAACCTCAGAGTAAGGACTGTCTGAAAGACCCAAGGGACAAGGCAGGAATCAAAACCAAAATGAATTGTCTGCAGAGGTGATCAGCAGATTGGACTCGGTGGTTCAGAGGACAGCTAAGAAGGGCTCCTAAGACATGGTCACAGGGCAGAGAAAAGATAGAATAAAACTTTCTAAAGGACTTCATAGCCAAAGCCAAGGGTGGGGCCAGGCCAGGTCAGGCAACCAGAGGGTGTGCAGGGCTTCCTAGGTGAGAAGCTCAATTCCGTCCTGGAGAGACCGTGCATTTCTGACTGACCTGCTGTCAGTGCCACTCCAGAGAACGGTTACTTGTTCAAGTCTGTGCCTTCAGCAGAGTTAAATTCAAACAATGTTGTATTTGTTCTCTGCATACAAATTACTAGTGTTGGGAAACCACAGTGCCTGAGCCAGCCACCCAACTGGAACTCTTTGCTTGTGGTGACTGAGTCCCTGACTGAGAGCCAGAAGGGCACAGCACCACGCCCAGATGAGTTTTCAATTGTTTTGTAGAAACTAGGTCTCACTACTGTGTTGCTCAGGCTAGTCTCAGACTTTTGGTCTCAAGTGATCCTCCCTCCTTGGTCTCTCAAAATGCTGGGATTACAGGTGTGAGCCTTCATGCCTAGCCTGGGTTTGTTGTGTTTTTTTGCTTGTTTGTTTTGGGTTTTTTTTTTGTCTTATTTTGTCTTGACTTTTTTTTTTTTTTAATACTAATTGCTTTCTCATCCTCTACCTAAGCGGTAATGTGGATTCAGTCTCCATCTCCTCTGCCTGTGCTCCCTTTCCCAGCCACAGTTCACACCCTCTCAATATCCTATGTATATATCTACTTATTTACTTATTATCAGATCCCCCACTTTGAAGGTCAAGTTCAGGAGTGCAGAGTCTGAACTTTTGAGGGATCTATTTTGTTTACTTTGTCTACAACTTTTCCTAGTGCCTGACATGTGATAGGATCTGAATAGTCGTTAAATGAATGAGAGGGGATCAAGTGGTCCAGTGGATTTGGGTAGCTCCCTATTTAGGTGTTTTCAGCACCAAAGACCCTAACGTCAGAAAACAGCAGATACCCTGGGACAGTAGCCTACTAAAAGGATTTTTATGCAAATTGTTATTACCGAGATGTAAGTCACATACCATCTAATCCACCCATTCAAGTATGCAATTCAGTAGTATGATTTGCAGTATGATACATTCCCAGATTAACACAACCATCCCCACAATCAGTTTTAGAACATTTTTATCACATTCCTCCAAGAAAAACCCTGTACCCATTAGCTATCATGCCCCCACACATTCACCCCATCCCCTTGGCCCTGGGCAAATACTGATTTACTTTCTGTATCTATTGATTCATCTAGTCTGTACTTCTATAAATGGAATTATAAAATAAGTCATCTTTTATAATGGACTTGTTTTTATTAGGCATGATGTGTTCACGCTTCACCCATGTTGTGACATCCATCAGTATTTAAATTCCTTTCTGTGGCTGAATAATGTTCTAATGTATGGATCGATCCCATTTTATTGATCTATTCATGGGTCGATGGACTTTTAGGTTATTTCTGCTTTTGCCTAATGTGAATATTCATGTACATGTTTTTTGTGGACGTGTGTTTTTAATTTCGTGGTACATATCTAGGAGTGGAGTTGCTGGTCACATGGGTGACTGTGAGTTTGGCCACTTGAGGAAGTGGCTGTTTTGCAGAGTGGCCATGCCATATTATTAATACATTCCCTCCAGCAGCGGGCAGGGGGTCTGATTTCTCTACACTCTCACCAAAGCTGCTGTGGCAGGATGTGTGTTTCTTTCCTAAGCTCCTTGTTTATCTTATGTTCCTTAAAAATTGTACATTCGTTGGTTTCTTGTACCCTCAATCCTCAACAATTAAAGAAAATGTTGCATTCTTCTTCATAATATAAAGGGCTTACTTACTGAATTTAATTTATTTACAATCAGGAAAAGTTAAAATGATGAATATTTGGAGGGTGCTCATTTGCTTTTGGCAAAGTGAATTGCATTAAAGAGAAGAGAGAGAAAGTTGTCACATTCCGTGCCAGGGAGTTTCTCTCCTCTGGTTTGGTGCCTTGCATTTTGAGGATCTAGACTCCCATAATATGTGAGTACAAAGGGGATCAATTCTCTCCTTGCTTTGCACAGTGGCTTGGCATGATTGCTAAAGAGATTCTTGGGCTGCCACGAAATGTGACATATTTTTAGACTTCTGCAGGTTGAAATGCCAAAAAATGCATCTTCTTCCATACAGTGAACTGAACTTTGGTCCACTAGTCAATCTCTTTTAAATTCTTAGAGATCTGAGACTATTTCGGGGAAGTAAGCTAATGAATGGGGTTTTATTTCTAAGCCTAGGACTCTGGTTTTCATAACATGAAACAAATTCAGAGTTGCAAAATAATAGTTGTTCCCCATCATCCTTTTGCATTTTTCTGTGGAGCTTTATTTTTTGGATGTGACATTACTTAATTACTATATACAGGAAAAAAATTCATAACTTTGCTTTGCACTGGTTAACTGCGAAAGTTCTGCTTCAAAAAAAAACAACTCTATGAGCCATTCTTCATAATGAACGCTATTTATTTGGACTTTTCAAAGCTGTAGTCAGGACTTTTGTTTGTGTGAGTTTGCTTCCTGTGAAGAATACTGAAAATGCATCTCTGAATCTGAAAATTCCCACTAACACTTTCCCCTGGTTGAAGGAGAAGGATTTTCTCAGAATACTATTTTTTAAAGTCAAATTTCCTTTTTTTTATAATTTTATTTTTTTATTAAGTCTTTTGTACATAGATCATAAATACATTTATGCCCGTTTCAGTGAGTTGATTATTTGTACAAATTGGAGTGCTTACATCATACTAATCAGCATAGCTTTCATCCCATTTACCCAATTATAGCATTAGGACATTTGTGTTCTACACATGATAGAACCAACTTGTACTTGCAGTGTGCTCCATAGTTATGGTCCCCTACTAATCCCTCCCTCCCCCTTCTCCTCCCTCCTTCGTCATAGCCTAAAGTTGTGTTTCATTTTTCAAAGTCAAATTTTTAAAGTCAAATTTCAAAGGCAGTTTTCATTTTCTACTCATTTCTTTTGCAAAACAAGTTTTTAAACCACTGTATTTTTTGCCATGAAACCCCCAGAGGCTTAACAATCCTGTGTCTTCTAGTGAATGATGCACCAGTTACTGGTGCCTATACAGGGCGACGTGGTTTGATGCAGCTGTGTGTCTGCCAGCGATGGGTGCCCAGCTGTGTACACAATGGTTTATTGGTTCCAGTTGATATTGTACTCAACAGAATATCCACACATTTTGTCAAAAAAAAAAATTTGTCAGTTACTTTTCCCTCACATCTTTTGCAAATCAAGACATATTCAGCAATTTCATCAGCATAAATATAGCAAAAGAAAAGAAAATGAAATTAACATCTCTGCTTTCGTAAAGTGAAGAACTAAATTTAGCCTGCATCTCTGTTAACCATTGCTATGTAAGAGATCATCACAAAATGTAACGGCTTAAAATAAGGAGTGTTTATTTAGCTCATGATTGCATATACTGGTAATTTAGGCTGTGCTCAGCGAGGCAGTTCTTCTGGTCTCCTTGGGGCATCTGTGGTCAGCTGCGGTCAGCTGCAAGTCAGACAGACAGACAGCCTCACTTCTTTGAGGCTTAGGCTAAGACAACCAGGGTGTCTCAGCTTTGATTTATCTGGCCTGTCAGCTTCCAACAGGGTAGCCCAGGCTTATACACATGGCAACTAGGCAGTGTTCTGAGAGATCAATTATAAGATCAGAAAGATCATTCAAGACCTAAATTTTGAACTAGCATATTATTACTTCTTCTGCATTTTATCAGCCAAGGCAAGTCAGAAGGCCAGCCCAGATTCAAAAGGAGGGAAGATGGGCTTCACTTCTAGACATCACTTTTCAGTCACATTATAAAGGGCAGAATGTGGGGCAGTGGCCATTTTTTGCAGTATAACATAATCTCTTTTATGGCTGTCCAAGAAGGTATTAAGAACCCATGGAAGCGTGTGTCACTTTGTTATATCCTTTAGTAATAGAGCTGTCTTTATATATAGTTTAAGTTCATCTTTTGGACCTAAAAGAAATTGACCATATTTATAGCAAAGGATCTTATCAAATTTTCTCTTTTGATTATGAGTTGCATGATTCTGGCAAATCTGAAACTGACCTGAAAAAATATGCCATGTAATTTGTGTGTGGGTTTTTATTTTATTGCCCTTAGCCAAGACTTCCTTCTTTCTGGTTGCAAAATAAGTA
Source organism: Loris lydekkerianus (assembly GCA_963574355.1). Classification (NCBI taxonomy): domain Eukaryota; kingdom Metazoa; phylum Chordata; class Mammalia; order Primates; family Lorisidae; genus Loris; species Loris lydekkerianus. The sequence goes on from CAUYPK010029955.1 coordinate 11,018, forward strand.
AGGTGAATTTTCTTCAAAATTTTTATTATGGTTTTTAAATGTCATTGCAATAGTGATGAGTTTGTGCGATTTTTGTTTCCTTACACAAGAGACACCACAGCTTAGGATGGTTTGTGCATCTATAATAATTAAGTCATCTTTTAAACAAGCGTCGGAGGATGCCTGATACCTTTTGATGAACAGTTACTGTGTATTTTGAATTAGTTGTACTTGGTAGTGATTTTCTCTGCTGGCTTTAACTATTGGTTAAAAAAATTAAGGTGTTGTAATTCCAGAGGTAATGAAAGAAAGATGCTGTGCGTGTGAGGAAGTGGGGAATTTTATACATTGCTCATGGGAATGGAAATTCCTTCAACTGCTTCAAACAGCAAATTGGCAATACCTGGTAAAGAGACACTCCACGAAAAGCAATTTTATTTCCAAGTGTTTATCCTAGAGAAACTCTTAGATGGTACAAAGGAGACCTGTGCAAACCTAGCCCTTGCTTTTCTTTCATTCATTTCTTCCTTCACTCAGCAAATATTTATTGTGCATGGATTGACCTGCATAATACTCTGAGTCCAACAGAGGACAAAGCAAACAAAAACCCTGCCTTCAAGGGGCTTGCATTCTACGGGAGACAGACAGAAAATAAGCAAAGTAGATAAGAGAAACATTCTGCAGGTAAATTGCTGGTAAGTGCTATGGAGAAAAATAGAAGAAAGAAAAAGTAAGAAGTGCTATGGAGGGTGTTAAAAAATTGTTGTGCAGAGATGGCCTTGCTTAGAACGTGACAGTCAGGAGCGACAGATTAACAAATAAAAATACAAGAGTCCCTCTTAAAGTTTAGATAATCAGTGAATTTTTATTAGTCTAAGTATATCCTGTATAATATTGGGGGGGTGTTTATCCTACACATGAACTTGTTTATCTGAAATTCAAATGTAACTGGACATCTGGTATTTTGTTTGGCAACCCTGCTAACAAATGAGTCAAAACGCTGGGAGAACAGGAAGCTAAGTGAGTGGACGTGATGAGAAGGTTGCTGGATGAATGAATTACCAGGAGGTGAGCATGGCAGGAAGAAGAAACTAGGAACTGAGGCCCTGACTGTCTGTAACAGTGAAAACTGAGATGTGACTTGTCCCTGGAGAACAGATAAGCTGGACTGTGTTTGCACAACGGCCTCCCATGAGTGGACTAGATCCAAGTATGCCCATATTGATAGATCTCAAAAACATTCTGTTGACTGGAAAATAAATTGGGAAAAGATAAATCTGTTATGGTTGCATTTCGGTAAGGCTAAAAAAACACACACAACGGTATATACTGTTTATGGAAGGCAAAGGACAAAAACAAACATGGGAATGATGGACCCAACCCTAGGACGCTGTCAGTTTCTAGGGAGGGAAGGAGGCAGAGATAATGCAAATAACAGTGTACACTTTATTAACCGTGTGCTCTGTGCCCCAAACTCTATCTATATACATTATGCAACGTCATGTCATCCTCATCACAAGGTTCCCAGTAGGAAACTGAGATTGAGAGGTTAGCACTTATTAGCCCAAGGTCACACCTCTAGTGAGCTGTTGGTCTATGGTTCAAACCCAGAGAGTCTAGTACCATGGCCTGCACTCCTAACTCCTGTGCAATTGTTCTCTGCATCTTTGGGCAGGAAAGTGGGTTGCAATACCAGTTTCAGCCTGCTGTGTACACAGACATGGAAGGCCCTGCTGAAAACTTCAGGCTGACCTGGCGGAGGCCCCACAGGGAGGAAGTGCATTCAGCAGAGATATGACTGTCCTAGCCACTGGGATTATATTGAAAATCTATACATTTCTGTATATAAAGTGCATAGCAAGAATTATGTCAGGGTTGTGAGCCGGGGGCCAGCAGAGGCTCAATGCCTCAGGTGCTCAGTGCCATCAGAAAAAGTGTTCCATAGCTGGACTTGACCTTTGGTGTTTCCCACTTTCCAATCCCCAGATGGTCCTCACCAGCAGCCTTTTATTGAACATGCTTTGGAGGACTTAGAGACAGACCTGGATTCAAGTTTGCCTCTTTCCTTGTGTAGACTCTTGGCAAGTTAGCGCCTCAATTTCTAGATCTATACAATGGGATTGAATAATTCCTACTATGGGCTGGTGTGGTGGCTAAGACGTATAATCCCAGCCCTTTCGAGGCTAGGAGTTTGAGACCAGCCTGGGCAATATAGCCAGACCCCTTCTTTAAAATTTTAAAATTTTAAAAATTTTAAAATTAGCCTTTCTTTTTGCTGTATATTTCCTCTTCCACCACGAACTAAATTTCTTTTCTTGTGAAAAGACCCATGTGTACCCCCCCAGGGTGGAAAATCTATAGCCTCAAGGCCACACGTGGCCCTCCATATCCCCAAATGTGACCTCTTGATTGAATCCAAACTTCACAGAACAAATCTCTTTATTAAAAGGATTTGTCCCATAAAATTTGGATTCAGGCAAAAGGCCACACTCAAGAACTCAGAAGACCACATGTGGCCCCAAGGCCACAGCTTCCCTAAGCAAAACAAAAAATCCAAAACAATTTAGACTTTACTAAGGAGAGACTAAGCGGAGAGATGGAAGGATGCCCATTTCAAGACAGAAATCCCATCTGCTCAATTATTAGGAGTTTTTTATTAGGCCCCCACAAATGCTGCTAGGAATGTCCAGAACATGTCAGGGATAACACCTCAAAGTACCCTTCTATGTCTGCTGTTCACGGAGACTGAGCCCAGCTCACTGATGAGAGACGGAGCCCACTCACAATCTCAGCTCGCCCATGACTTAGGCCACCTTTCTTAAAACAGTGACATGGAATTAATCCCGGTCAAACAGTTTTCTACCATCATAGGCCCTCCCATTTCTTATTAGCTGCAGGGATTTAACTATAAAATCCACTGGAAGGGATGGCCAAAAGAAAGCAATAAAGCAGAAAGAAATACCATATACTGTCGACAGAGTAACACATTCTGAGGACTTGGAATACAATATGATTATTAAGACAAAAAGCATTGCTGTGGTTCCTACCCTCGAGGAATTCCCCACAGAGCGGAATAGAGACGTGGGTGAAGATGGTTACGGCAAAGTGCTGAGCGTAGAGATGTACACAGGTTACTTAGAGCTGGGAAGAGGGGACCCTCAGGGCAGGGCTTCCTGGGAGCAGGGTGTGGGAGTGAGGGGGCAAGAGAGAGAGGGAGTAAGCAGGCTCAGCGGCTGGCAGATGGGCCTCTGCACAGCTGAGCCAACAGCAAGAAGACAGAAAGGAAGAGAGATTTGTGGTGGCATCTGGTTTGCTGGGGAGTGAAATGTTAGCAAGGAATGGTGGGGGGTGAGGCACGCAGGTGTGCAGCCCCTGCTTACCACTGCGCCGTAAGCAAAAAGGAACAAGGGCCCTCTCTGCGTCTGACTACTGTCCTGTCCCAGCCCCGGCCAGTGCCTCGTGAGGAAATGACAAGCACTTTTTGGTGTCACCCAGGATGTGAGAGATTTTTCAGAAGGTGGGCAGCATGGTCATACTTCCTTTGAAATAGGGAGACAATGGGTTAGGAAGCATTTCCATCTGCATTAAATTCTTAAAACGGTAATTCTGCATCCATGAATATTTATTCATCCACTCGTTTTGTTCCACTAATTCCACAAATATATATTGAACATTTAATATGTGCCGGAGACTGTTCCAAGCTTAGGAGATTCAGCAAGAAGCAAAATAGCCAGAAGTTCCTGCACTCGTGGGAGGGACAGGAATAAATTGCAGCATTTCCGTAAATATATTCTATACTCTGCTAGAAGGAGTTATGGACGTTCCTAACCCTCATCCTAACCCCATCTTAATAAGTAGTCTGACCACCTGCCTATCTAGAAATTTGCTGGACTAAATTCAAGTTACTCATTAAAAAAAATTTTTTTTTGAAATATTTTCTAGAAACAGGTCTCACTCTATTGCCCAGGCTAGAGTGCAGCGGTGTCATCATAGCTCACTGCAATTGCTAAATCCTGGGCTTCCACCATCCTCCCACCTCAGCCTCTCAGTGAGCAAGGATTTTAGGTGTGAGCCACTGCACCCAATCTTACATTATTCTTTCACCTAAAAGTTATTTGCCATTATAATTTGGAGCAGGTCTGACTTTTAGTAGGTGGGAGGAGAAAATGTCACCTCCCAAGTCATCACTTGACCATTTCCAGCCCTGTCCCAACTCTGAGAAACGGGCCTTTCCTGCCTGGTGCTGAGAGGCACACGTTCCAGCCCTGGGCTCTGAGAAACGGGCCTGTCCTGCCTGGCGCTAAGAGGCACACATTCCAGCCCTGGGCTCTGAGAAACGGGCCTGTCCTGCCTGGCGCTGAGAGGCACATGTTCCAGCCCTGGGCTCTTCCCTTTTGCTGTGGCTCTTCCTTTCAAAATATTCTTACTGTTCCCTTGGTAGACTGACCAAGTTCAATCAACTGATATCACCTGCACATCAGCCTTCACGTTATAAGAAATTACAACTGAACAAAATGTTTGCTGAAAACCTTTTCTATTCAATTTCACAAACATTTCTGCCTTGCCTGCCTCTAGCAATGAAGTATAAGGCCCATAAATAAATAAAAACTATTTCTGTGGGACTCTATAAGGGTTACAGTGCCTCCTCAGGTTTGAGCGTGGAAAGGAACCTGTGCAGAGGTCAAGTGCACCAGCTCTGGACTCAGACGGCAGAGTCTGATAATTAGCAGTTGCTCCTTTATCCAGGGTAGGATCCGAGGCGGTCAGCAAACCTTTCTCTGTTCTTCATTCACTCATTTACAAATGAGGTTAATAATAGTGCCTGTCTATAGGGTTGTGGAGAAGATGGGATTATTATATGTAAAACACATAATCAGTTGCTGGCTCTTGTAAATGTCAATTAAGTGTTAACATTTCTTATTAATGTATATCTCTGAGGAAATAAACGGGGCTTGGTGAGAACTGACTTCAGGTACTTGTACGTACTTGTAACGTTAACCGCTTTCCTACTGTGGTACTCACTATAATACGTGTGTTCGCAAGGGCTCTGCGTTCCATTAATTAGCTTGTGATATTTTTATTGATTCCTGTCTGTTTCAGAAAGCCTTGCCCTGGGTTGTTTTTATTTTTTGCTATGAATAGAGACAGTCTGAACCATGACTCCCAACCCCAAATGGTAATAAACAACCATCTAATGTCGGGAGAACATAATATAAAATACAGTTACTTTTTAAATGACATAGCTCATTTTGAAACTAAAACACACATTAGATAATTTCTTCATATACCCCAGGGACCGTGGTTTTCAGGATTGATCGCAGGCCCCTGACGATGGTATTCCTTCTTTTTGATTGAAGTGGTTCAGAATTAGCCTGTAAATGACCTGGGAAAAAGAACAAAGGATTGGGTATAAAAATATAATAGGGTTCACTTGCAACCAGCTAAGCACTTTAACCTACCCCACAGGGGTCTTTCTCTGCTCTTAAAACCTGGTTGACATATGAAAGGAAAAAGGATCAGAGTTAGACAGTAGAAATACAGAAAATGGGCTGTAAACTATACCCATATGGTACAAATTAGGAATTGTGGATCAACAGCATACTGTCAACTCCTCGGTGCCATCCAGCTTTGGGATTCAATCCATAATTAGTAGTAAATATAAAGTAAATCCGTGGCCATGCTTCCTGTGATTGCCAATGTATTTGATGTGCATAGTCTGTGGTCTGCAAAGGAGGAAGGTAAGAGCAACAATGTTTCAGAAGGATGCTTCTGGTTTCAACTCTGATTAGCAGAATCATCTCAGGCATGGGACTTCCTCTTTTTGGGTCCTGTGATGATTAACTGAACTAATGTTTGGAAAATTCTTAGCACTGTGCCTGGCATACAGTGTGTGTGTGGGGGGTCTTGTAACAATGTTAGCTGTTAATTATTATCAATTGTATGGTTCTGGAAATACTTAATATGCCTTTGAATCCATAGTTCTCATAAGGCTGGAGATAGGTATTAGTAATCTTATTGGGCTCATTTTTAAGTTGAGAAGAGGCAGCTTCAATAAACTATGATGCCTTTTAAGTCTCACTGGACAAAGGGTCCAGGGATGACCAGTAGCTGTCCTCCTAGGACAGGATTATCCAGCCTCTGATCCTCCGTCAGTTCTCAGCCACAAGGCAAACAGACAAACACTGGTGAGGTGGCCACTTTCCCCACCTGCAGCTACCATCAGAGCTGAGTGATCTTCTCCTAATTGTCTCACTTACTGCCCTGAGCTTATTAGGGAAGCTGTGACTTCAGACCCCCGAGTTAAGAACCTGGTACTTTTTATTAGTGTAGAAGGTATAATTTTCACTCCTTAACTTTGGGCATTTAAAAAAAATCACATTCTTCTTCTAAGCCCAATTAATTCTGATTACAGCCTTACTCACTCATCAAGATGGCAAGAATTTGTTCCCTTTTCCTCCCCTTCAGCTTGCTATGTACCTTGATACAGGAAAGAGGTCTCTTATCATCTGTCTACAGTCGCCACTGAGGTGCTTGGTGGCCAAGGACTTGCAGTCCACTTGAAAACCAAAGATTCTATCCTTCCATACCGAAGCCAAGGAGACACACTTCTCAGAAGTCAGTCCCCATCTGGGCCCACACCTGTCCCCTCAGATGGCTGCACCAGGCACAGGCTCTCGGCGTCCCCCACTCCTCATGAGCAGATGCCACCCCTCCCTTCTTTCTTTTTTGGGGTGCCACCACCCTTCTCCATCCCTTCTGGCCTCCCCCATTTCCAGCACCTCTCCTTTCTGAGAGTTCAGTTCTTTGCAAAATGAAGTTCCTTAACTCCATGTAAGCAAGGCCAAGGCTGCCCAATATTCAGGATTCAAATGCTGTTCAAAGGAAAGTCTTTGTCTTTTGACAAAAACTTTGTCAAACAAAAGTTTTTGGACTCTTCTTCAGCAATGATTACAAAAGCAATGTGTATAAACCAGCCTGCCACAGCTCTCTTTGCAGTAAGACTCTTCAAAAAGTAGTGAACTCAGGCTGGAAGAAGAAATGCTCTTTATCAGAGATTTTCAACCAGTATATCCTGAGAAGATCTTAGGTATGCCAAGAAAATTTTTAAAGATCATTAGTTACATTGTTTTCAACAGAAGTACAAAGCATAGTAAGCATATTTTTTTTACAGCTTTTTTTTTCGGGGGGGGGTGAGGGATCAACATAATTTAAGTGAGCAGCGGAAGGTTAACTGTAGGTTCAAGTGTGCCGTGTGCCATGAGAGGATAAAGGTTGAAGAACACTATACTCTCTAACCCTAACTACATGCAGGCCTGGTCAGTGGACCACCACCTTGAGAAGGTCCTTTATACCTCTGCGAGTAACTGCCTGAGTTGTCAGTGGCAGACTTGGCTGCCCTCTTCGGGGAACAGACCATTGTGAGTTTGATCGCCAAGGCTTTTCATCTGTCAGCAACAACCACTGGAGAAACAGAGACTATTTCTTTCAGCTTTTCATTAACTTCCAGGCAACTTAAGGTTGAATTTTGTTTCATTCATCAAGTTTTATCGTGGCCTAGTTCTCTCAGTTCTTTAAAATTCTTCAAATGTGATTCTTCTTCCCTCAATTCTGATCCATTCTTAGTCCAGGCCCCATGCACAAAAGGCTTGGGAGGAAGGAGATTTTGTGCCAGGTACTTGTGGTGGCTGTGGGGGTGCAGAGGGAATAGGATACACAAAGACCCTCACCAGCCTTATGCTAGCACAGCCAGGCCCTGTTCTGAGTGCTTTGTGCGTATTAGCTCATTTAACCCTTGTAACAATCCCACTTCATAGGTGAGAAAACTGAGGCCCAGAGAGGTTAAGAAACTTGCATAAGGTTGCACAGCAAGGAGGTCACCCAGGCAAGATTTCAGCCCAGTCTGGCATCAATGTGTGCCCTTAAAACAGGGCTGTGATTACTAATCTGTTTATAGATTGATGGATCGTGGCTAAGTGTTAAGGAAATAAACAAGATGGTGATACATGACGTTTGGGGGTAAAGAGCCCTCCACCTGTCTCATAATAGAACACATCCAGGAAGCAGCATTTGAGCTAAAACCTGGAGGGTGGGCGACAAGGAGTCAGCTACCCAGTGAGTGAGATAGGGGGCTTGATGGGCCTTCCAGGCAGGAGGAACAGGAATTGGGAAGGCCACAAGAGAGCAACGGTGGTTCCAGGGCAGACATGGGGCTCGTGACAAAGCACAGGGAGGGACAGGGGAACACTGTGGGAGGAAGACAGGAGATGTCAGGAGCAGTGAGAAGCCATGGGCTGTCTTGAATCACACAGAGCGGTGGTGTGATCTGAGTTCTTGTCCCCTGGGCCTGGCTACTAGGTGACCAGGGAGTCTGGAAGAGGGTTATTATGTAGCTGGAGGAGAAGGGACAGCAGGATCCCTGGTTTGGTCAGGCAGCAAAAGATAAGGCTGGATGGATCAGCCACACCAAGATAAGGCCTGGTGCTCAGGACCCTCTAGCCATCTGAAGGAGTGTGGCCTTGGTTCCTACAGCCACGGAGGCCCCAGGTAGGTTGTAAGTTATAGAATCCAATCTGAGTTATACAAAAATTCTGCTGGTTGGTGTAAAGAAAGTGTTTGAGAAGACCAGACCAGAAGCCATTCATAATGCTGCTAGAAATATCTAGGGACTGAACATGACTCAAATGTGACGTATTCAGCTCCAGAATAAGCCAGACGGGGGCTGCCCTCAAGGAGCTTCCCAGATGTACTTACAAGGGCAGGTTTGGTGATGAATTGAATGTGAAGAATGAGTGAAAGAATGAAAGTATGGAGAGAAAAAAACCCTCCTGCCCTTGGGGGAGGAGGAGGGAGCGTGCTATGTTGTAAGAAAAGGATCCTGGAAAAGCAGAGTTGTTGGTGGGACATGTTGGGGCTAGGATACAGACAAAATTCCAAGGGTGGATACAGATGGAGCCAGTGACTCCTCTAAGGTTGGGAAGGAAATACTGGGGGAGAAATGTTGTAGGTTCCAGTATTTCCTACTGCCTCCTCCTGGGTGTTGCAGTCAAAACAAACCAGAACTGATAGAAATAGTCTGGGGCGGTGCCTGTGGCTCAAAGGAGTAGGGCTCTGGCCCCATATACTGGAGGTGGTGGGTTCAAACCCCACCTCGGCCAAACTGCAAAAAAATAAAATAAAATAAAACCAAAGAAATAACATTCCCTCTGAGGGTCTGGGAACACCAGGGAGTGGGCTATAATTTCTTTGCAAAAAAGTTGGGCCATACCTTGGAACAACTCTCAAGGACTCTAAAAGCACCCCCAAAATCTCATTCAAACCTGGCTTCCCATTTCCCTGATTCGGATCATCAAGTCAAGTTCCTGCTGACGAGTTAGGTCATCCTGATGGCTTAAAATAACATTGGTAATCCTGAACACTGGTGTCCAACTTTTTCTCCAACACTGTACCCGATGGCTTCTTTCTATTGACTGATCTTATAAAGGAATGCAGACCTGAGCCTGGGAAGAGTTAATCTGTAGTCAATGGGGAAATGGGATGTGAGAGATTTCTTTTTTATTACAATGTTTGTGAGACTTCACAGCCTGCTGGTGCCCTGGAAATGATGCCCAGAGAACTGCCAGGGCCTCCTGCCAGGGCCTCCAACCAGGGCGGGAGGAAAACCAACCTTTCCCCTGAACGGGGAATAACTGCCCTGGGGAATCTGAGAGTTGAACAGGGGTCTTAGAGAAAGATTTTACCCCCAAAACAGGTTGGCTTGTGCTCAGAGTAGCCTGGCGCCTGCTTCGCCTTTTATTTTATCACCGTGTTTTGACAATTCATGAAAAAATGTGTCTAAGAGCAAATTGAGCTCCTCAAGTAAACATTTAGGCACACAGTGTGAGTGATTGTTCCTGGGGGATCCTTTTGGAGTTTCTCTTTTTGACACCGAACGGGTCAGCCCGGTCCCCTCCCCCGGCTCTCTCTCGTCATGGAAGTCTCCCTCCCGCAGTCATTGTGGCCAGATCTTGACAATAGCCCCAGGACTAGGTTATCTTGCAGCAACTTCCATTTAAGAGTTGAGAGGAGATTAAAATTCAAGACAATTGGACTCGATCGAGGGGTAAGAGCCGCGCCTTCAGCCAAGGGAGCCGCCGATCTGGGCTCGCAGGGTAGGAGAGGACCTCTCGCGGGGAGGAGGCGTCAGGGGTGCCCAGTCTGGGGGACCCGCGTGCCCGGCACCCCGAGCCCAGCCTCGGTCGCAGCGAACTTTGTGTCGCCTGCGGGCGCGGCGGGAGGGGGCCGGGAAGCGGGGCCAACGGGGGCGGCTCGGGCGTCCCCGGCTCTGCAGGGCCGAGGCTGGCCGGGCGCGGGGGCGGCGGCGCGCGCTGCTGTCCGGGATCGGGGTGGGGGCGGCCGGGCCGGCACGCACCACCCAGCGGCCACGGGGGACCCGGGGTGCGGGGGGCGCGGGGCGGCCTGGCGCGGGGCCAGGCGCAGCGGGAGCCGGCGAGGCGCTGACGCGGGGACCCGGGCTGCGGGGACCGAGGCTGCGGCCGCTGGGACCCGATCAGGGCGGGGGCGCGCCGGCTCCGGCGGGGCGGGAGGCGGCGCCGGGCGCGGAGGCCGCCTGGTAGGCCACGGCCTGCGCCGGGGCGGATGGGAGGCCGGTTCCCGTGCACCTACTGCCGCCAGCCCCGAGTTCCTCGGCTCCCTGGGAAGCGCAAAAAATAAAAGGTAACGTGCCTTTGTTTCCCGTTCGCGGTGGCAGGGAGGCATCGGTTATGCCGTGCTTGTCTTTCTGATTCTTTTTCCACGCTGGGCAGGGGGAAAGGGACGTGCCTCTCCTTCAGGAGTGTGGGCTTGGAGTCTTTTATTTCGCGTATGTTACAATTTTGAAATTCAAACCCCACGTGGGGCACTACTAGGCTGCCTTCTGCTGCCCTTCCCCCTGGCGCGCACTTTCCTGGGGCGCCTCGGATCACACTGTGCCGTTTACCGGGAGACGTGAAAGGGCGTTGCTGTGAGCAGAGCTGAATGGGGGGTCGGGGGACTGAAAACTATTTTCTGAGAGTGACAGAGGGGAGTCCTGTTTTAGGGGTGCAGGAAAGGGTGCCTCAGACAAGGGTGGCAGGGAGACCGGCAGCTGACGCCGGGGACTGCTGAGATGGACCGGCTGCCTTGTTACGTTCCAAATGGCTGCAGCAAGTTTGATGCAGAAAAAGGGGGAGCTGAGGAGGAGAGGAGAGCAGGAGGGATCCCCCCCCCCTTAGCACGTGCTCATTTAAAACTGGCTAAGCGCATGGCTGTGCACGTATGCAGCTGCCCAAACGTTGGTGCACGTTTGAATTCAGGAAAGATGACCCAGTCCTGTGCTGTGAACGCCGGGTGGCTGCCCGCGGGTAACCAGCGAGCCCGTGCCTTCCTCGCACACCCTATGAGCAGACTAACTGTGGATTCAGGCGTAGTCCGCGAGATTTCCAAGGGATGGCTGATCTAATAATAGCTCCGGTGGTGGCTTCTTCATAGACATCCCCGTTCGGAATGATGCAGCCGTGCCAGCCCCCCGCAGGAGAAGCGCGGCTTGCTGAGCGCCAAGGCTGGTAAACGGCTCCCTGACCCCACCATGAATGGACTGAGACTCTGTCTCCCAGATGAATGGAACGTCTCAGCAGAGGCTGCTGCCGGCGGCTCGGGCTTCCTTCAGATATGGATGAAAGGGACGCTCAGAAAACCCCACTGGGCATATTTCTAAACCTGAGCTGGTCAGTGGTGACAGCCTGTTCCATTTTTGACTGACATCTGCACCTGTCTGTCAGAGGGTCCCTTTCACCTCCACATCCCTAAGTGTCGCCCTTTCCCCAAGGTGTGACTGATACACGGGAAAGCACCGGAGAGCCCAGACTCCACTGAGCCCCTGGAAGGTACCTGAACAGTCAAGTGCAGTCACCTGTGCCACCTTTAATGTGTGTGACAAGGTGCTTTTGCAGGGGTGGGAGGACATTTCATTCTTTTATTTCTGGGCTTTAAATTGCATCAAACCCATTCGTAGCCAGAGCATGGGCCTCATTTGTGGTGGAGAGTAACTTGAACAGAGCCACAACACCAAAGCCTTAGATCAGCAGAAATCTGGTTTTGATTCTTGAAATGTTAACTTGTCTCTTGCAACCCAGAATGGCAGGAGATGAGATTTTCTGCTGGATCCATTCTGCTACAAATGAAGTTTGGGTTTATTTAAGGCCTGGTAGGAATGAGGGTCCTGTGGCATATGGAGCTGGGTCCTGAGAGGTTGAATACATACAGTCAATTTTATTCCAGGCAATATTTGTACATGCTTGGAAATCAGCATTGTATTGTCAGCCAATAAATACAATATTGCCCGCAGATAACTTGGAAAGAAGGAAGGCCTGATGTGCAGAATTGTATGGACTTAAACTTTCAGATAAAAATTAAATTACTCTTTCATTAAAGGGAAACAGTTTTAATAGAGATGAGGATCAGAAAATCTCTCCCCTCGCTTTTGTGCTCACCAAGTGTGATGGGCTCCACCTTCTTTTTGTCAATTGTCTTGGACTAATTTTATTAATAAGATGTGTTATTTATGGTGCAGGGTCTCTTTGTAATTTGTAGACATTATTGCCGAGTCCCCTGATAGCCTGGCAGGTGGTTAGTGCCATTAACATTATCTTGTCTCTGGGGAAACTGAGGCCCCTTGGGGTTCAGTGAGTTGCTGACTTCGTGGTCCCTGAGAACCATACCCCGATGTATACAGCCCTCGATTGTATTGTTACAGCAAAGTTACAGCCTGAGGTCAAAGGAAAAGATAAGACGGGAGTCCTTGCTTGGAACTTGGGAAAAGAGCACAGTGGGATAGCAGATGGGCAGGAGTTGTCCAGGAAAAAACTGGAGTCGGCCTTGCTGAGGGGGTGAAAAACATGTGATTGGTTTGTGGTGGGAAAGAGGGCGATGCGAAGGAAATTTGAGGAACTTGCTTATTGAGAGGATGGACCAGGCTACTTTAATCCTTAAGCAAGGGCAGGGTTTGACCTCCTTCAAAGGTCATGACTGACTTTACTATATAAATATGCCACTTGTACTCACATTGTTTGTGCTGGTGTGTGTGTGTGCGCACAAAATGCTTGTAGTGTATTTATATGGGTCCTGCAAGCCATGTACTTAACCCTTACAAGAACTGCGTTTAGCCTGCCACACATCACACTGAACGAAAAGATGATGGAACAGTTTATAGTCTAAAGCTTTGGAAGATTGAAGGGACAGTATAACTTTTGGAGAATTTCTAGTAAAATATGTCAAAATGAGAAATAGATGCTGGGTGTGGTGGCTCATGCTTGTAATCCTAGCACTCGGGGAGGCTGAGGTGGGTGTACTGCTTGAGCTCAGGAGTTGGGGTTAGACCAGCCTGAGCAAGAGTGAGACCCTGTCACTACTAGAAATAGAAAAAATTGGGCGGCATCGTGGCTCATGTAGTCCCAGCTACTTGGGAGGCTGAGGTAGGAGGATAGCTTAAGCCTAAGAGTTTGAGGTTGCCGTGAACTATAATGTCACAGTATTCTACCCAGGATGACAGAGTGAGCACGTCTCAAAACAATAAATAAGAGAGAGAGAGAAATAGGCTTGCTAACAGTTAACTGGCTTAAGAAGTTCTTTGAGACTACTTTCTGCATAGTTATCAGAGTATCTTGAGTCTGGGTTTGCTGACAACTTTAATTTTTATCTTTTATGTTTTTGTGTATCATTTGATGTGATGGAGAACATGTGTGGCAAAAATTCTCTGCTTAGGTTTGTTCATTGTGAAAAATCTCAGCATCTCAACTGGAAGTGATTGCTAATGCCCTCTCCTAGGAGGCGTATGGCTGATGAGCTTCCAGTGGTTGTGGCGTACGGCTGATGAGCTTCCAGTGGTTGTTCAAACTGAACCCTAAAAACTGCATTCCTCTTGAACAGGGAGCCAAAGTGGAGCTCCCTCACCTTAACAGGTCACAAAGTAACCCAGGTCCACCGTGCCCCCTCGTGACCGCCCCAGGGCCCTGTGTCTGTCCACTTACCCCACCTTGCCCATCTGGATTCTCCATCGCCCACTGCTCTCTGAAAATGCCATGAAAGTTACAAAAGAAGACACTGGATGTCTCTGAAAACTTAGGCCTTCAAGGAAGAAAAGGAAGAGGAGGTATTATCCCATCTGTTGCATAGGGTCTATAGATACTAGAACTTTCTCGTAACAAGCAAGATCATATAGTCAGAATCTGGACCAAGTGGCTACTGAGATTCTGATCTGTTGAGTAAGGCTGAGCTGTTGAGTATTAATATTTTATCTTATGTTGTTCTTTCTAACCATAATTGGACAGTGGTAGTATTCTTCTTCTTCTTTTTTTTTTTTTTTTTTTTTTTTTGCTTTTCCCAGAACATTTCATCTCTAGAGCTGGTACAATCACTCTTGGAACTCTGGTCTTCACCCTGCACACAAAGGCCAGGGCTTTGCTCCCTCTTGTGAGGAGTTTTCCGAATCAGCATAAATCCAGCTTATCAAAAATTCTCTCCACAGCAGTTTCGTTCTCATTCTCTAAATCCATCAACTGCTACCCTTTCCTCTGTCCCGGCGGATCAGCATGTCTTTCTCTTATAAGGAATAATTTAGACACACCCCACGTTGATGACAGGAGCTCCACCACTGGGAGTGTGATCCTAAAAGTATCTATCATCCTTCCTCTCTTACTTTTATAGATGATGATCCGAGCCGTTGCTACTGTTCAGTGAATTGCTCTGGTGCTTACTTTGGGCGCTAATGAGTGTGTGTGTGTGTGTGTGTGTGTGTGTGTGTGTGTATTCAATTCATAATCGTGTCAGTGGAAATCAGAGTATTTTCTCCCCAAAGAGGAATGTTCTTCTCTTTAAAGATGGAAAGAATAAAGGCCACAATTCTGGGAAAGTAATAGAAGATTAGGAAAGCTCTGGTTCAGTTCAGAGTCCTTATTATTACCAAATAATCAAGCAGAAGTGAGCGGGTGGCCTCCGTTTGAACCAAGTGAGTAACCTCCCCCAGATGCTCAAGCGTAAGGAGCTTCAAGAGGTCTCCACGGGGTCTAGGTTGTGAGGAAGCATGATCTCTGTCACGTGTAGTGGTTACCGGGCTTTTGTTTTCATGGTGTTTCATGGTGAGCTCCGGCCAGCCCATGATGTGATACCAGAAGCTGCTTGCTCTCCATGGTCAAGAGCAATTGGTACACACAAGCCCTTTGCTCCAAAGTCCAGCTACCTTCACGTGTTCCTCCTTGCTCCTGTCTTTTTAGCAATTATTTACTTTTGGTTCATGTCCTTCTCCGGACATTTAACCTGTTGCTCATGATGAGAACTCCCTAAATCTTTACTGAATAAGCAAATCCCAGAATGAGCGTCCAAGCCAGACTCCAACCTGGATTTATGGAGGCATCATTAGAAGCCAGGACAACCCAGTTGTCTAAAGTTTGACGTCCTTGTCAGGTCCTGTGCCTCCTCTTTCTCAGTCAACAATACACAGCCAACCATAGGCTGGAGTTTCATTGGAGTATTGGAAAACACTGAATGTTTTAACCATATTTTTTCATTTCAAAATGGCCCAAACCTCTCCTCCCCCAAATGTGAGGCCACCACTTCATAATTTTCGCCCGCAGTTGCCTGTTGTTTGGGGCCGTGGGCTTCTTCACAGGGTTCTTGGTCTCCCTTTGTCCTTGCTGTATGAGGAATGCATGAAAAAGTGCCGTGTAATGGCGAATTAGATTGATAATGTGTGACAGGGAATGGAAATAATAACCGGCGAGTTGCCAGGCTGTGCCATTCATAACCATAAAATGCACAACTACACTCTCGCCACATGCCTGGGAAGAAGTATATAAATGTGACAAGCTCAGACTAGGCAACCAAACAGTATGGGCCAGGCAGAGCTGGGCCAGTGGCGCTGGCTTCCCCCTCCCTGCTCCCACCGGCCACCCCCAGTAAACACCCGATATTTACTTCTGTGTTGCTGAGAAGAGAGGGGAGGGTGGTGAGGACATGAGGCAGACCCAGAGCGGCACAGTGGAGAGCAGTGTTCTCCCTTCTCAATCCCTCTTTATTGGAATGGTTGAGTGTTTTGCAACAGAGTGACCAGTAGCACAGATGTAGCCTGCAGGTCTTGGCAGGAGGGAAGAGACGTGTGCAGAAGGCCACAGTGGCAGGTGCCACCGAGCGCGGGTTCTGCGCATCACACTCCAAGTTCAGTGCCATCTGTAACCCACACGTATGTGTGATTGGGATTATCGATCCCTCAAACGTTTTAGAGGGTGAAGGGTGTGTATGTTCATTTTTGCAAGTGAGAAAGGGTTTACAGGCATCCAGGGACCGCGCCAGCATCTCAGCTGTCACACCAGGACTGGGGTCCTGGGCTCCTGACATGGGTCTGCAGGATGCAACACGGTGTGGCAGAGAAGGGACTGTGACATCATCTCTTTCTGGGTTTGATGACCTCAAACCTCTGTCACTCATGACCTATGAGGCCTTGGGTGAATGACTGTGTCTCTCTGAGCGTCACTTGTCTGATTTATAAGAAAACTTACACCCAGAGAGCAGATGTGATGATATCAGAAAGTATGCGAGACTCTTAGAATAGGAAACTTGGCCTTGTGTCCCCCCCTTCTCCCACACACCTTACTGTGTCATTGGGAGGCTCAAAAAGACAAATTTTGAGAGGATTTAGGAGTAGTTGGGGTGTAAGGAGGAGACTGTGGGAGAGGAGATATTAACACCCCTGAAATAAATGGTGTGTTTTCACTTCAAATACTGAGATGAATTTCATAGGCGGGCATAGTACAATGGGAAGAAATGTTAGCTTTGGTATTTTGTGAGTGTCACCCAGGCATCCAGAGAGGGCTCTCTGCAGGGAAAGGCATGACCCTAACAATCCTTACCTGTTAGGAACAGAGGAGGTTTGTGCAGAATGGCAGGTGGCAGGATGGAATAGTCTCCTGGCTGTGGAAGGGAATGAGAGAGCCGAGGGCTCCCCTGTCTCTGGGGTCTCCAGTGAGTCCTGCAAGATTAGAGAGGGTTGGCTGGGGGAGCTGAAGGGAGCACAGACAGACGATTTTGCCTTTGCACTAATGGATTATATCACCAGCCTTTCTACAATTTTTCAATTTTCAAAAATGATCAGAAAGCTCTTAAAGCTTTTATCTTGAAAACATTCTGGGTTAGAAACAAGACTTACAAGACTGTGCCAGCAAATGGCCATGCCAACTGTTTCCTAACAGCAAAGGCAAAAACCCAATCACTGCATAACTTTCTTTCTTTACTTCCCATTCATTGCCATTAATTAGGAAAATTTTCCACTTCTACTTAATTAATATATTTCACTCAAGTAATTAATGCAACAAGTTAATGGCAGAAATAAACCTGAATCCTGAGTCTACTAAATGCTTGTTGGAGTTGGGGTTTTTTTTTTTGTGTGTGTGTGTGTGTGTGTTTGTTTTTCTTGGCACCAACCACTCAACTGCTCTGAAAATAGTGAGATACTTTCCTTGTAGTAGGAAAAGTCAGTGTGCCAATTTGCATAATTTTCGTCAAAGATTATTTCGTCACTTAATGACCTGCGAGGTGTTAAATGAAATAAATCACAATGAGAGACGAATTGCCTTCCGGAGACTGATTGAACAGACTTTCACAGGCAGCAGAAGAAAAACAGTAAACAAAAGTACAAACAGGGAACGTATTTATAGAACATTATATCCACATCCAGACTGGGGTGTGTTTTAGGGGAACCTTAAGGGAGCGCTTAGAGCCATCTTTTGCTCAGACACGGCGGAGTGTATCTGTCATTTTATGGAGAAATTATAAGCTGGCATTTGTTTGCGCCCCCCCCCCCCCCCTTGCTTTACTGTGGAAAATACGGCTTTTGTAGTCCACAGTAATTTAGTTTGTCTGTTTTCCTGTTTCTAAGGTTACAAATTAGTCAATAGAGGTTTTGTGCTATTTCGATACAAAGATGTACAACTTCCAACCTGGAAAGATACCCACATACTCAGGGAATAGTACCCAGAAACGCAGTCCTAGTTGCTCATGCAGCTAGACTCTCCTTTACTCCTTGCCAATAGAACTAACCACACTCCTACCCAACTGACAAAACTCAACTGAAAAATCCCATCGACTGTATCCCACCAATTTCAGATGGTGGTTTGGGGCTTTGTATTGGACGTAGAGCAACGTCGATGTGTGGGTACCCGTGCTCCTCGTTCATAGGGTTTGTACTATGAACATACACAGTCCAGGTGTCCAGCGCCCAGCAGGGAAGCTGAGGATGAAGACAGTGGCCCTCCCTGAGTGCGGTTGTATGTCAGGCTGGCTTTGAAATGGGTCGTTCTGGGTTTGGAGTCGCCACTTGCCCGTTTTCCCTGAATACCGTTCCCCCAAGGAACGTGGCTGGCTAGCATGCCAGAGCTTACAGAAGCTGTGCGTGTTTCCCGTTGTTACGGAGTCCCACCTGTGGTTTCTGATTACTTCTCTTCCTCTTCCTCCTAAGGCGTAACCCTCATTGTCCTGCGGTCACTGACTTGCCTCGCGCCTCTGCCTCATGCTTCCTCTCTGTTCTGTGGCTGCAATTCAGCGTTTCTGTCGCTTGCCTTTTAAATCAAATTCCTCCCATGCCTTGGTCACACACTATCTTCCCCGTTCCTGTAGGGCGAGGTGCCCACCGCGTCTGCATCACCATGGTCAGGGTGCCTCTCCGCGTCCTGAGTCATCATGAAATCAATGCAACTTATCTCTCTGTCATTCTTCCCACTGCCTCCTCCCCCTCCCCCCTTTCATCCCTGCAGACCACGGTCCTTAGCATAGACTGAAAGGCCCATCCTAACCTCCTGGCTTCATACACTTCCTTCCTTCTCTTGTCCTTCCTGTATACCCTGCTCTCTCTCCCTAAGGTCAACTAACCCTATCTGGACCTCAGCCTCTGTAATGACTCCTTTGATTTCTCCTCTTCCCCTCCCCCCTCCTCCCCTTTCTCCTTCTCTTTCCTCCTTCCTTTCTCTTTTCTTCTTTCTTCTCTTTCTTCCTCCTCCTCCGCTGCAGTGCCACCCAGGCTGGAGTGCAGTGGTGCGGTCATAGCTCACTGCAGCCTTAAACTCCTGGGCTCAAGCAGTCGGCTTCCGAGTGGCTGGGATTATAGTGTGCACTAACAGGGCTGGCTAATTTTTTTATTTTTGTAGAGACGAGGGTCTCACTATGTTCCCCAATCTGGTCTTGAACTCCTAGCTTCAAGCAGTCCTCTGGTCTCAGCCTCCTAAAGTGCTGGGCTTACAGGGGTGGGCCCGCTCACCACCATAGCTTTTGAGGAAGGACCGTGTCTTCCCTCTGCACCCGTCACGGTGGCTGGCTTTTGGTAGGTGCTCAGAAGTGTAACTGAGGAACTGCTTGTCACATTCATACTTGTCTGTGGGTCCTGTTCCCTGCTCAGCCCGGGGGCCCTCCCTGCAGGTGGCTCTTGGCTCTGTTCGGGTCTCTGCCTTCTCTCTGCTTATTTCTGTGCCAAAGGGCAAGAGAAGGCGGACTGTGTGACAGCTGTCATTTTTTGTATGAAAGGAGTAGCCTGGAAACCCCCAGCTGGCACAATGGCGGAGAGTGCTTGAGCACCACACTTCATTCATTCACCCCTTCACTCATTCCGTCATTCAGTGGGTACTTACTGGCCTCCTAGGTTTCAGGAATGTCTGGGTTTTGGGAGGAGAACCAAAAGTCTTGCCCTTGGGGAGCTGCCTTCGGAGAGGAAACAGGCAAAGGAAACACACCATCAAACTACACAGGATGCTAGAAGGTGGTAATTGCTATAAAGAATAATAATAATAATAATAAACAAAGCTGGGCACATTGACTCACTCCTGTAATCCCAGCACTTTGAATGGCTGAGGCAGAAGCATCACCTGAAGGCAGAAGCTGAGGCTGCAGTGAGCTGTTATGATACCCCTGCCCTCTAGCTGGAGCGACAGAGTGAGATCTTATCTCTAAGTAAATAAATAAATAAAGCAAGAAAGCAGAGAGAGAGGGAAGTTTGACGAGGTTGCTGCTTTAAACACAGGAGTTGGCATAGACTTAGGGAGGGTGATCACTGAGCGCAGTTTGGAAGGATGTGAGGAGATGACCAGATGACTAGGTGGGCACCTGGGGGGAAGGTTCCACGCAGAGGGAAGAGCTCGCACTGAGGCAGGAGGGTGGTGGGAGGGAACTTTGGGGGCTGGAGTGGCCTCTCAGAGGAGCAGTGGGAGACTCATGGTTCTAGAAGGCGTCCACATAGGGGGAGCTGAAGGCCCCTGTCCCACGGTGGCTGTGCAGGAATGCTGTGGGGGCCATGCGGGCAAGCCTGCAGGGTGGGCCGAGTTGGAGGCAGGGGCGTTGTCGGGTAGCTCTTGTAAGTATCCAGGCAAGGGATGGTGGTGATGAAGATGACAGAAATGTTCAGGCTTCTGGTTTTTGCAAAGACAGAACCAACATGATTTTCTGGAGGGTTGGATGTGGGTAATGAGATGAAGAAGAGTCCAGAACTGGGGAGAGCTGTGGTTTGGGGAAGAAGCCAGATCAGGATTGCAGTTGGAACTTGCTAAGTTTGACATGTTTAACAGACACCCAGATGGGGAGGTGGACTGAGCAACTTTATATTATGTACACGTCTCCGCAGCCTGGGCGAAGAGCTACCAGGCTAGGGATACAGAGATGGGACCCATTTATGTGCAAAAGCCACCTGACTCTGTGGCTCAGGCCCGAAGATAACATCTGGGGAAAATCCTAAGCATCAAACCTCAAATAAAAAGGATCTAAGGCTGGGTGCTGCGGCTCATGCCTGTAATCCTACCACTTTGGGAGGTTGAGGAGGAAGGTTTGCTTGAGACCACAATTTCAAGACCAGCCTGAGCAAAAGCGAGGCCCCATCACTACTAAAGATAGAAAAAGTAGCCAGGCAGGCACCTATAGACGTAGTTACTCAGGAGACTGAGGCAAAAGGATTGCTTGAGCCCAAGAGCCTTGAAGTTGCAGTGAGCTGTGATGATGCCACTGCACTCTAGCCAGGGTGACAGAATGAGACCTTTTCTCCCTCCCCCCCCCCCCAAAAAAAATATCATATGTAAAAAATTAAGTAATTCCTCAGAGTGTGAAGAACTGTTGAGATCTGCAGTTGCACAAGTTGAACCGTCCGTGTCATTATTCCAATGGTCACTTTTTACTGTATGAAAGGACTGTCTCAATCCCAGCAGTCTGGAGGCTGAGGCAGGTGGATTGCTTGAGCTCAGGAGTTCGAGACCAGCCTGAGCAAGAGTGAGACTCTATCTTTGAAATGCCTGGCATTGTGGGGGTTACTTGCGAGGCTGAGGCAAGAGGATCACTTGAGCCTAGGAGTTCAAGGTTGCTATAAGCTATCAAGCCATGGAACTCTACCAAGGGCGACAGAGTGAGACTCTGTCTCAAAAAAGAAAGGACTGTCTCTGGCCTTCATATGTTAAACAGACTTACTGATATATCATTGGCGTATAACAAACTGCACATATTTTAAAACACTGTTGCATATAAGTTTTGACATAGGTCTGTATCTGAAACAGTTGCTATCATCAAGAATTGATAACTCCAGACTTGTAGTTGATCATTTTCTTTATTTCTTTAAATTTTTTTTTACTGTTTCAAGTTAATTTGAGAGTACAAAGAATTAGGTTCCAATATTTGCATTTTTTAGGTAGAGTCCCTCTTGTAACTGTGTCTCACCCCCAAGAGGTGTGCCATGCACCTTAACATTGTGCCCTTCCCCCGCCCTTCTCCCCTCCCTGCTCCCCACCCCCCACCTTGAATTGATTTGACTTTTTCTTTTATGTGGTCATGTATTAGATCATCTACTGGCTTCATATTGGTATTGAGTACATTAGATTCTTGCTTCTCCAGTCTTCTGATACATTACTAAGAAGACTGTGTTTTAGTTCCATCATATAAAAGATATAAAGTCTACATCATTTATTATGGCTGAATAGTATTCCATGGTATATATATATATACCACAGCTTGCTAATCCATTCCTGGGTTGGTGGGCACTTAGGTTGTTTCCACAATTTAATGAGTGTAAATTGAGTCGTGATAAACAGTCTAGTGCAAATGTCCTTATGATAAAATGATTTTTTTTCTCCTGGGTAGATGCATAGTAATGGGATTGCAGGATCAAATAGGAGGTCTAATTTAAATTATTTGAGGATTCTCCATACTTCCCTACAAGGAGGTTGTATTAGCTTGCAGTCCCGCGATCATTCTTACTGAGAATCGTTTATGTGTAAAACTCAGTGCTGGACAGGAGGAAGGATGTAAAATGTAGTCACTGTCCCTCCCTCACGTATCGGTTCTGATTTAAAATTCGGGCTTACCCTACACCAATATCTAATCACAGACCCATCTCCAGGTCTTTCTTCTGAAGATTATGGTGCAAATACCCTGAAGTTTGGTCAACAAAAGGCTTGGAGCAACATGGTGAACTGTTTGCCAGCAGCCTTGCTGGTTACACCGGGAAGGTAACAAAGATCAGGAACTCTGCCATCTTTTAATCAGCTCCGATCCCAGCAAAAACATCTCTCTCCTTCCTTCTCTCATGGAAACAGTCCAAACAGTAGGCTTAGTTTCAGCCTTTTTTTTTTTTTTTATGAGTCGTCAACACCATAATTACCTCCTGCTGAAAGCTTTGAGAAATTGTTCTGTGTCCAATTAGAATTTTTGATTTGACTAACAGATACAGCATAACATCTTTATTTGTGTAACTGCTCACTAATGATATGCACTCTGGGTATTTTTAGCACTCCTATTTGCCATGGTCATCGCATTTTCAGACACTGAATTATTTTCTGAGGCAGCATTTCTACCGAGAGGCTGGTAGACCTCTGAGTAGACAGGACTGGAAGGGCCTCTGAGGGTTTAGAGCCCTCCCCTCGCCCTTTCGGCCCTTGTTAGGTAACAAACAGTTCTGGAACTTGTCTTTGTCAGAAGAACCAGGCACCCAGGGGTGGGTCTCTGAAGCGTCTGGGGCGGCAGTGGCAGCCGGCCAGTGTTGGAACCTCCCACAAGATGAATGGAGGGAGGAACCTCTCAACACAGCAGCTCCTTGCAAGAGTGAGAAGTCCCTGCCAGTGGCGTTCTAGCGGAATCCTTTCCAAAGATGTCTCCCATGTGAACAGAGGCGGCAGCCTCCAGCCCAGATGGATGGCCCCGTGCTGATGTCAGAGTAGCTGTTAGAACTCCCCTCAGCGGAAGCATCACAGGTCCCCAAGCTCTGTCTGAAGCTCTGTACTGGGGTGGGGAGAATTAGGGTGGGGCTTTGCTTTCAACCTCCTAGAGCTGGACCAGGCCACCACCCTGCTGGAGTATGGTGGTCTCCAAATTCTTGGGCTCCCCTGTTGCTCGGCTGCGTCTGGCCGTGATGTTGCTAGAATCTGGTCTGATCTAAGAGTCTTACTGGGGTCAGCTGTGAGGACAGGGGCTTCTTGCTAGATGTGGTGGGACTTGGCTTCTGACCACCCCAGCCCTGGATTCAGGCACCTAGGACAGGGTTGGCTGTTTCTGTATTTAATGCACGTTCAGCCGAAGCAGGTGGCCTGGTGGGCCACACCAACCCCTTAGGTAGCCATTTTCCACTACATGCCGAGAGCCGTCGAAGACCCCAGGGTAGATTTTGTAGAACTTGCAGATGTTCTGCAATATGGGATGTCCCAGAAGTCGCCCATAAAGTCACTGTACATAGGGAAAATGGGAAATTGTAGCCAAGTGTCCCTTTATGGACAAAATACTTGTTCCAAAGTTTTACAAAGTATTTTCTACACGTTGGGCACCTCTTTGTAAAATTTTATAATGATATTTTGTACATAAAGGTACATTCAGCTACAGTTTGCCCATTTTCCCTATGTATGTCAACCTCAGGGGTTGGGACATCCCTACTAGTTTTGGCCCCACACTTCCCTGGGGTCCAGGGGGGGGTGGCTGGAGTGTTATACAAGAGGATTGCTTATTCTCAAACTTTCTTGCCTGTGGGATGTCAGTTCTGCTTGACATGACATGTTGTCATGCAGGTATGTGAACTACAGAGAGCATACTTGTCCCCAAGCCTGAGTTTGGGGACATGTTTTTGCAAAATAGGCAAATGAAAACATATCTCACTGAATGAATTTTACGGTACCCGTATTCCAAAATTGCCCTTGAAATGCTATATAAAGATATATGCTATTTAGATGTATATTTAGATGTATATTCATTTGTGTAAATATTTATTGAGTGCCTATTAGGGTGGTGACATCATTCTGTTTCAGTCACACACGTTATCATTTCAATGTCAATAAAATATTTACAGCTGTAATGACATTGTGTAACAAGACCCATAGTTGTAAATAGTGCCGTGTCTCTTCCCGTCCATCACAACATAATATTATATTAAAATATAAAACGACAGGTTAAATTAAATGCTGGAGCAAAGTAAGCAAACGCGGGTTACCACAAAAACACCATGGTGGTTCTTGGTAACGGAGCACTTGAACGTTCTCCCAAACCAGCCACGGACACGTGTCACTGCTTCACACCGCTTTACATTTTAAATAGAGGACATTCAGTTGCAGTTTATACAAGGGAAATTGGCAGGGCCCCAAACAGTAGAAAAATGTATGTGCCTCTTAGTCTGGAGTGCCATTTTTTGAAGCCTTCTGAAGCAGTGAGTGTCATGAATGTTTGTTTATCAAACCACACACTGTATGAAAACACTACAAGTCAATACATCGGCTGTTAGAATGAATGTGTTTCCTTGGAATTCTTGTTTTTAGGTGTGCACAGACATCCCCGTCTTCTACATCAGGGCATATTATTCAAGAAGGGGAAGGGATCTTACAGGCTGTCTGTCCCCAGTCGTGTAATACGCAACGAGCCTGGCTCCTGGATTTCTGGCCCCTTCCTGATTACCAGCAGTGATAACGGGGCAACCCATTCCATTTTGAACAATGATCCTTGTTCAGAACTTCTTCCTTCTATTGAATTCGAGTGTGTCTTCTGGAATTTCCACTCATTGATTCTATTTTTTGCCCAAAGCAAAGCACTTCTCCTTTCACGTTATAGGCATCCAGTTAGCCAGTCCTCACATCCAGATAAGCCTGGGACAGTCTCTCATCAACAGTGGCATCTCTTCTCACTCACAAAAGTGGCCTGACATGGCCAACAGATTTTATGGTCACCCTACCACTAGAACTTTGAATAGTGTAGGCTCTGTGTACAGTTTTTCCATCAGTCTTGGGGAGTCATGGTTTCTGCAACTTTATGGGTAAAGAGTTACCTTGCCTTGATTTTGGTCCAGTTTTTTCCCATTTTTTTTCTACTTAAAATATGGTACCCGGAGTTGAACACGGATTTCCAGAAACTGTAATAGGACCCGAGGTGTCTCTTAATGCTTTTATTCTGGATGCTAAGCTTCTAGTGTGTGAGCTAAGAGTGGGTACAAACCATAAACAGGATATCCCAGTTTTTACATTTCAAAGCTCCCATCTGAACCTCTTGGCTGTCTGTAAATTTGACAAGCATTCCTTCTGCATGCATTTTGCAAATCGAGGGGGGAAATACATGCGTGGAGAGAGACAGCTAATATTTTAGCCTCATGTTGCAGCTTTCTGACTACTTGTGTATCTGATAAGGCACCGAGCCTTGCCGTTTGACTTGGGAGCCCTCTTCCCAGACTCCCCTCCTATGGTGAAGTTGACTTGAAAACAACTGTCAGTGGCCACTTGCTGCTCCATGAGTGACGTAGCCATCCTGGGGCCATTGGAGCCTCCTCTTTGTTGTCACACGTAGGGTTCTCCAGCCTTATTCTCGGCACTCCTTACCCACCCACCAATCTGTCCTCTGCTCATTGCTTGGCAGACATTTCCAGAACCTTCCAGCCCTTCTTCCTTCATGTGGCTTCAGCCAGCTTCCAGACACCACTTCCTCCAGGTGTGAGTTGGGGTCTCCCCTGACCCCCACACCGTAGCACTTTATAGCCACCCACACAGTCACACTGATCATTAAATAACTGCCTTTTAACTTGGGTGTTTTCTCTCTGGCACATAAAAGCCCTCTTAAACAGAGGAACAAAATCTCATTCATCACTGTACATACATCCGGTAAGATGCACATCATAAATACTCCATCAGCACTTGAGTGAACATAGACCACGGTGAACATTTTTACATGGAATCCTTTAACTCCACTTCTCCAATTGCATGAGGATAAATTCCTAGAAAGGAAATGACGGAGCAAAGGATATGAACTTTTTAGCTGTTTGCATTCTAGTTTTATTTATTTCCTGTTAGTGTTAGTGGTCTTCTAATTAAGTTGTAATTATCTACTGATTAAGCAACTGTAACATATTAATTCACTATAGGAGTTACCATCCCCTCCTGAAATTTGCATGTCCTTTTTGTTTTTGCTTGTGGGGTTTTGCAGAATACATTTTTTTTTTTTTTTTTTAGAATTATTTTTAATGTCAGATCTGTAGATTTCCCCCTTTTGAGCTCATTCATTGCTATTACGGTGAGGAGAGTACAGTAAATAGTCATCTAGCTATTTTTAAAATTTAACTTTCTGAAGCACCTGAGATTTATTTTGGGGAGACAGATGTAGTTCATTTATATTCTGCTGGTGCTGTTCCTTCTTTCCCTTCTTGATTGAAATGATTGGGACAAAACAGGAGCCAAGTGGTTCATCTGTTGGCAAAAATCCACTGGTTGCAAACAAGAAACCCGCCCCTTTCCTTGACTTCCAGCTTTGAACATCATCTGTCCAGGTTCTTCTGTTGGCTGTAGACTGTCCTTGTTTTGAATATCAGCTTCACCTTTCGAACCTTCTCCCTATAAACATGGGGTACATTGAAAATATTCCTCATAGGTTCTGTGTCTTTTTTTTTTATTGTTAAAGCTGTGTACATTAGTGCAATCAAGGGGTACAATGTGCTGGTTTCATATACAATCTGAAATATTCTCATCAAACTGTTCAAAGTACCTTTATGGCATTTTCTTAGTTATTGTATGTAGACATTTGTATTCTGCCTTTAGTAAGTTTCGCATGTACCCATTCTAAGATGCACCATAGGTGTGGCTCCACCCATTACCCTCCCTCCACCCTAACCTCCCCCCTCCCTTCCCCTTCCTTGGCCCTTCCCCCATATTCTTGTGCTGTAGTTGGGTTATAGCCTTCATGTGAAAGCTATAAATTAGCTTCATAGTAGGGCTGAGTACATTGGATACTATTTCTTCCATTCCTGAGATACTTTGTTAAGAAGAATATGTTCCAGCTCCATCCATGTAAACATGAAAGAGGTAAAGTCTCCATCTGTCTTTAAGGCTGCATATTATTCCATGGTATACATGTACCACAATTTGCTAGTCCATTCGTGGGTTGATGGGCACTTGGGCTTCTTCCATGACTTAGCAATTATGAATTGGGCTGCAATAAACATTCTGGTACAGATGTCTTTGTTATATTGTGATTTTT
>CAUYPK010029957.1:0-25019 GCA_963574355.1 Loris lydekkerianus
CAAGGTTGTTGGGGGCTGGCACAAGAGAGGGGGTGTGGGGTGTTAAAACCTGGCCCGTGAAAAAAACAACAAAAAAAAAAAAAAAAAAAAAAAAAACAAAAAAAAAAACTAAGCACTTCAAATGGTTTTCTGTTCTATAAAATACATGAATAAATATCTTCCATCTTGTATTGGCTATGTAATTTTCCCTCATCTTCAGATGAACGAATTGAATCTCAAGAAATCTAAGAAACATTCAAAGGAGCACAATCAAGACGTGGTGATACAGGACACTCCATATCCTGGATACTACACTTTAGGTGATACTAAAGTCTTGCTAATTCCAAACTCTAGTCTTTGTTCAGTAGTCTTTGCTTCCACTCATATTTAATTAAGGGTAGCACTGATAGTAATTTTTAAAAAACGTAAAAAAGCACAAAACCTTACACAAATAAATATTAGCAATTGAGTCCATGTCTGTGCACTGATCACATTTCCTTTATAGGGAAAAGATGCCCCAGAGGGGTGACGTTGCATAGGTTATAGTAGCAGCTCCAATTTTTTTGGATCATAAACACTACTGGGTTTCACAGTTTGAGAATATTTGTCACATAAAAGAACGCCTATTAAACAAAAATTAATCTAGCCTTTCAATTTCTAGCCACTAATTTGTTATTTTTTTTTTTTTAATTTTAGTTTTATATATGCTTCAGAAAATTTGGCAAGTGCAATGAACACATTTAAAACAGATTATCTTCTGGCTTTAAAAATGAAACAAGTATAAATATTTAATATACCTTTGAGCAGCATTTGTCAGGGTTATCATCCAAGTATGAACATAATAAAAAATTAAGAAATTCCACTGAGATGCAATAAATAGAATGTGTTTTAAGAGGGAAATAGATATGGCAGACTGTTAACAAGCTAAAGACAAACATATATTCAATTGCAAAATAACTGTGGTCAGTAAGTTTGGAATTGTAGCTTCTCTCTTACCATAGATTTTATAATCTAAGGTTCATAATCTATTTGTCTTTAATTTTATTATGTAAATGGTCTTTTGGCTGTGTTTTGTTCCTCACTAATATTATAAAATTGATATTCTAATGTGATTTGACCTGCTAATTTTAACAAATTTCCATACTTATGAGATATAATATTAGAGGAATAAGTGAAGAAGTAATGTTAGTGACTTGTTTGGCTCAAATTATATATTTGATTTTTCCAACAAAACTGAAAGGAAATTCAACTTAATTGCCAGCCCACATTTTCCAGCCTTTCCTGTAGCCAACGTAAGAGCAAGAGAATTGTTGACCCCCTCTGTGGCTGGCTCATGACTGCCTTCCTTTGTGACCCTCGTATTTCTTTGCCTACAACTACTTTCTACACTTAAGCGTAACAACCTTAGAAACCCTTTGTTAAAAATAGGGAAGCTCCAAGATGTAAAGAATCAACACCCTTCCATCTTATCAGAGGATAGCTCTCCACCATTGTGAGCTGAATAGTGTATGAGAAATTGATTTATAGTCTTACTCAGGAAATTAGGGAACTTAATTGTTATAGCAGCCCTGGCAATATTGTCCTTCTCCTTGTAACAGCTATGAAAAACTGAAAACTAGACCTCAGAAAATATTCTTGCCCTGAGAGAGTCTATCAAATTTTCCCTTTGGACTGAGGAATAAGAAAATGTTCTTCTTTGTTCTCCCATTACTATTCTGATTAAAGCAAGGCATTAACTTCTAGACACTGCCAATTGGCCTATCATTTTAAGCTTTTGTGTTTCTGCATATATGTGTGCGTACGCTATATGGTTATTTATATTGGTCATCGTAGATGTACACAAATCATAATACAGGAAGTCATCATTTGCATCCCAATATTAGTATTTTTTATAGCTTTTTCGCGTGGCTCTTTAATTTTATCAGTGCTAGAGTGCTACTTCATTTTGTGTGTTTTGCCTTTTCACTTTTCTCAACAGTCTCTCTATTCATACTTTCATTTTCTTCCACATCTAAGTCTTGGTTTCCCATTTAAATTCTCTTTCATAGTCTCCAGTAGCCATTGCTCACTGGTGATGAAGTTTTTATCATTGGAAGGAATTAAAAGGCTTAAAAGCATTCCTAGGTCAGGTTTAATAGTGGGGATTCTGGTGAAGAAGGGACAAAGGACAAATAAAATAATAATGAAATTGATTACAAAGGGTAAAGATGTTAGCCATATGTAGTATGTATTATACTACGTATTAATCTCTCATTGATAGACTAATATATAGTATAATAGCTTGCAAGCAATTATAGAAAATGTATAGAAAAACATATCTTCCTAAAATTATTTAACTTGACAATAATTTAGAATGAGAGCATGATAAAGCCACACATCCTCAATTTGTTTTTTGATAAACTTTGCCTCATCAACATTTTTGCTATTCTCTTTCCCATCAGTGGCATAGCTACTTTCTGAGTTAGAAAGCCGTAATAGATCTCTATATCATACAGAGTTTGGAGGACTTATTCATTTTTCCTGCAAAAGTTAAATAAAGTACAAAACTTTCAGCCCATCAATCCTTTACCAAGCTGTCTAAGGTGACATTTCATTAGCACATTTTGTCAGTGGATAAATTGTACAGCATGCTCTGAAGGGAAGGTGGAAAACATCTAGTCCTTTTTCATTAGATCCATCTGAACTTGAACCACTGGAGATTACATACAAAAAGCACATGAGACATAAGAAGCACTATCCTGTCTATAAACTGCATTAATCATTCATTCCCTTCAGAGTGTCTTAAGTCAGTGCCATGTCTCTGGTTAAGACCCAAGCTGGCTATTCAATTTTGAGTTCCATGACAGATACATTTCAAGGAAAATCAGAGACATAACGACTCCTGCCAGGCTTGATAAAGTCTTCATTCATCAATTAACAGGTTCCAATAAGCTAAGGTGGATACAGAAAAATAGGGGAAATTGCATGATAACACTTACTTATTTTTTCTCCTCTTTCTCATTTCACAGAATTTCTGGACATAGGTAATACAAAGGCTGACTGAAAAGCCTGGATTCAGGAAGAATCCCTAACACCCAAGATGAGGTTTCCTTTCTTACTCCGCTTTAATCAGGTTCTATCAGGAATAAGTTGATATGAAAAAATTTCGGAGGTACTTTCAGATTTCTCAAATAAAGAGGTTTTAATGCATTTAGGAAAGTTCTTGATCTCTCTTTTGTCATTTAAAAATTGAAGTCTGTGGATATAGAACTTATCCTTTAGATTAATGTTTTCAATTTGTTGAATCAGGGTGGTAAGAATGTTTCCCAGTTTTAAATAGCTATGGTGTCAAAAAGATTCTGAAATATACATTAAAATATAAATTTTGTGCTGTAGTATCCTCCAGGGTATTTTTCAAACCAATAATTTTTTTTTTGCATGTATGATAGAATATATCTTTATAAACTATAAAGGATTTCATTAGACAGTTTATATACATAAACATACACAGTCCTGGTCAATTTCTAAGTGTGTTATGAGAAATAGCCAGTACAACTAAAGAGTATCTGATACTATTAAGGCTGAATGTTTTTAATGCTAAATCAATGAGAACTTCGAGAAAAGAAAATGTAATATGCATTGTTTATTTATATGAACTCATAGAACTAATCAATCAAAAGATAAATCCAAGATCCCATTGTGCCAAAGGCAACATTTGGCAATTTTTGTGAAATTGCATCATGATTCAACTTTATTTCAAATTGCTTCAAAGTGCTTTGCTTTCATAAACTAATGGTTTTCAAACTGTGCTCCTAAGAGAATCATGTGGCTACCTCTGAGGTGTTTCTGAAACAAAGGATATGGGCGGGTGTTTGTAGGGAGCCTTCCAACATCAACTGAAACAACTGTACTTTTTTGTGTTTTCCGTAAAGGAATCTGTGGTAAAACATCCCCAGAAGAAAAATCTTGCACCTAAGAACTATTAAAAATGCACTGTCGTAATTAAAATTGAAAATGGCTCCTTTTTTATATCACTGCCACAAGATATAATTTAAACAAAAAATGCAATCAGAATTTTTCATATCTGAATCTAAGCCAGCCACTGGCTCAGAAAATTTGGATGATATATCTTCATCACATTGATTGATGGAATTACTAACATTGGCTTGATGATCAGCAGAATAGCCAACACCAAGCCATTTATTAAAGTGATTAATCACCATTTGCTATTAAGCAGGCTTTCCAAATGTATTTGGCTTTTTTTTTTTTTTTTTTTTTTTAGCATTTTATCTTATAAAATAAAACTTAAAATAAATATCAGCCATCTTCATGTTGTTGTGAGAGTAAGTAAACATTTACTCATCTTGATCTCAGGTAAGATGTCCTGGGGCCTGTAACTTACATTTGTTTGGTGCTTTTTATTTCCTATAAAGTGCTTTCACAGTAAACTTCATTTGATTTTCACAACTGTGTGAATTAGGAAGAACCCAGTCAAGTTATAAAGTTTTATTGCCAACGTTCATCTGATAGCAATGTGGCAGAGCTGGAACTTGATATTGATCCTCTGTCTTTCAGATCTTGGACTCTCCTTAGATACTCTCCCCATTCCTCAGTAGGACTGGCTCCAGAAGACTTTACATGTGTATATATTATGAACCATGACATTTCATAGCCACATAGATATGAACTGAAAAGAGTGATTGACTAACGGCCTAAAGAGAAAGGCTAGGAAGCTTTATGTACCATTTTACTCAAACTGCTACTACTAACGTAGCAACATCCGTTGATATGGACGATTTATATTTTCTTCATGTCTTGTACAAACAGGAGCCTCTTTCCATAATAATGTAGGCAGAAGTTGTCCCCAGAGACAGGTATTATTAATTACTCTACATAGATTTGGCTTGTAAATAGTGCTTTGAAATGTTCCCATGATTTCAGTCAGGCTTCTGCTTTGACTTATTCATTTATAGTTGATATAAATCATTTGATAAGAGTTATTGGAAAATAAAAGAACTTTATATAACTTCGAGAGCAGGTTATTTGCACTAGTAAGATATTTAGAGTCCTTCTTCCTATTATGAAGATCCACAGGTATCCAATGAAATCAGTTTGGATAGTGTCAGAGTGAAAGAAGGCAGGTGCCTTGGCTTAGGGGTCTGGCTGTTGTTGCTGTTTTAAGTGTGTCAGGTCACTTAAAGTTTGATTTAAGGACACCTTACATCTACCACAAACATTCATTTCCCTGTTAGTAAAAAAATTTTGCTCGTGTTTGCTCATACATGATATGCCTAAAATAACCACAAGTGCAGTATGCAGATTATTAGACAATCAAGATCTCCACTGCTATTCAGTGGTAGATTTTGACTAACTCTTAATCTTGGTTCATTATTTCATATCTTTGCACCCCTTTCCTCACCTTTAACATGACTTGATTGTACTTAATGGCTTCTACGTTCACTAAATATTTAAGAATTCTGCATAAATAAATTGTGAAATCAAGCAAAAGCATACATTCTATATTTCTTCTCTTTACCTTCAATTCATTATGCTTTCTTTGATTTGATTATGCTGGACTGCTATGGCAAAATGATTCCAAGAGCATAAACACATACCCTTCCTTTTGCTACATTGTAAAGGTGATGTCAATGCACTAAAAACTAAGATGAGCAGTAAATTAATTATAAAGGAACATCCTAAGTAAAGGTATTGAAGAAAATGCAGAACTTGACAAGGGGCAGGATTTATGTATGAAAACCTTAGTTTATTTTATTTTCAATGCATTTGATAAAGCCTCTTCCTTCCTTTTATTATTAGGTAGTCCACAAATGACAACCCAGATGGTAGCAGCAAAAAGGGTTTCCTGATATGTGGTTTGGAGGATTACCATAATTGAAGCACACACAGTGATTAAGATACCAAGTCATATCCATAGGCAGATAAAATTTTAAAGCTCCTATTTTGAGAAAGATCTGCTTTGCCAGTTGGTGTTCAGTTCAGCTTTTTAAACAAATGATTTTATTTTATTTTAATAAAGTAGAGATTATGAAATATACTGATACTCTCTCGCCACTTTGTTTTTCTGCGGAACTCAGCTACCATGACCTGGTGAATGCATAGACTAATGAGGAAAAATCATATGGTGGAAAAATATAGCTCCTTAATTGCTGACACCAGTACTAAGACAACTAAGTTAGTTAAAATACCTCATTACTGGCAACAAAACCAATTTTGATTAAGCCAAATAGGCAAATCATTATAAGTTCATTGCATTGAACTTAAGAGCAGCGATACATCTGATCTTAAGATAGGACTAAAATCAGAAACTGAAGTGTCTTAAGGATCTGAAAAGATAATCCCTGTCTTTCCTCTGATTTCTTTCTGCCATCTCGCTTTCCTCTCTCTGGAAAGGGAAGAAGGATATTCTCAATATTCTCCATAAGGGAACTAATACTGCTCTTTAATTTTAAATGTCTGCACTAAACATTAACATTCCAGGTATACACATGAACACTCTTGTTAGCTCTAAATATTAATCCAAATCCCTGGAAGAGAATGCTCCTTTTGAGTGATATGTCCAGGTTGGGACATCCAGTCAGCTAAGTCTGGTGGCCCAATGGGCATATTCTTTGCAGTGTCTGACATGGCCCCTGGGGGTTACTCCTTCAGGTCTGTGTGTGTGAGAGCGGGCCAGGTTTGTGAGCATGTGGGTGGGTGGGAGGACGTCAGATAGAAGGACGCACTAAGGCAAAGAGATATGCTCCCTGGCTGGGTAAAGGGACCAGTTGTCTAAGAAGACCACAAACACCAAAACCTTTTTGATTTTTCTGGAACAAATACATAAATCTACACTTTCTACATTAGCATGACCTTGCTCCATCCTTCTTTTCACATTTCTCAATGTGCCACCACTGTGGCAGTGATACAGGGAAGTACAGGGCAGGTTTGGATTCGGGATGGTGGAGGAGCCAAATATACAATGAGAAGATCACAACTCAGCAGATAAACTTTGTAATAAAGTTAACCACAGGGTTCTATTGAGGCCTGAGGAAAAGAACTGACGAAAATAGACGTAAGTAGGAAACAAGGAATCTGACGTGCCTTGATCCTTGAGCCCTCCATGAGCTGCAATGCAATCTAGTAACAAGGTAAAAAGTCCAGCTTTCCTTTCCACTTAAGAGACTACAATGAAAACCAAATGTTTGGGCTTTAGCAAATCCATGGGTTACTATCAAATTAACAATTATTTTTAGGCATTGAGGATTTGCTGTATGTGACTAAAACTATGACCTACAGCTCATATATCTGTGGAATGACTGTCCCAATCTGTAAATCTGACTTGTAATTCTTAGTGAGTTTTTACTGCATAACCACACATTGTACACATTCCAATGAAACTGTGGCAACTCTGCAGATGTCATTCCTCTGCAATTCTCTTTGCTTCAATCAGGTTATTATGGCTGGAGATTGGAAAGATTTATTATAATTGTCAACGTGAATAAATATAGTGCAGTTTTATGGAAGTATCTGTATTTTCACAATAATGTAAGGACTATACATATCACTAAAGTATACCGAAAAGTATAGCAACTTCTGTTGTCTTCTCTTGCTTAAGAGGGGACATATATTGCATATTACCTGTACAGGATGTAAACAGAGACCTGATTTCTAAATGTTTCTAGATTCAGCAAACTAAAAGGGTGTGTTAAAGGCAAGGTATAAACTTATAATGGACTTTACACAAAATACTGATGAGCAACTGAAACAAGCATTACTAGAACAAGTCTGTCCAAAGAAGAGGAAAGAATTGCCCATCTTTCCACAAACACATGATACTAAGAGTTCATGTGTATCTACCATAGCTGCTCATACTACATTGCAAAACTATAATTTATTATGGTTACCCCTTTTTCTCCTCTTCTGAAATATATTTGCATTTTTAAGGTATGTCTTAATTCATTCCTGCTGCTAAAAAACAAATCACAGATTGGGTAATTTATAAGTAATATAAATTACTGGAGGATGGGAAGTCCAAAACTAAGGTATGGGGAAATCTGGTACCTAAGAATGGCTACTCTCTGTTTGCAAGATGGTATCTCATTTCTCCATCCTCAGCAGGGACAAATTCTGTATCCTTACATGGAAGAAAGGATAAAAGGGCAAAGAGGGACTAGAGCTTTCCCTTCAATGTAATTTATAAAAGCAATAATCCCATTCATGATGATGAAGTGATCATCCCAAAGACCCTACCTCTTCATACTGTTACATTGTATATTAGTTTCCAATACATTAATTTTAGAGAGACACACCCATTCAAATATAACATGTCACCTCTGGACCCCCCAATGATATATCTTTGTTCCACGTAAAATACATTCATACCATCCCAATTGCCCTCCACATCTTATCTTAGTCTAGCACCAACTCAAAAATCTAAAGTCCAGAATCCTATCAAAATATCATCTAAATAGAAAATGGGTGAGATGTAAAGACTTGTTTCATTCTAAAAATTTACTTCCAGCTGTGAGCTTATCACATCAAATAAGATATGAACTTACATAAGAAAGTCATTCCTAATCCAAAGGGAGAAATAGAAAATAAGAAAGGGGTAATTGTTCCCAAGCAGGTCTGAAGCCCAACAAGGCAAACAACATTTAATTTTAGGCCTAGAGAATAATCTTTTTTGACTCCACTTCCTACCTTCCAGACAGGGTGGCCACTGGACAACCAAGACCCCAGGCAGGCCTACCCCCAGGGCTTTGCAGAGTGAATCCACATAGTAGGTCTTACACAGTGGAGTTGCATACCCATGGACCTTTCCGACTGGAGGCACATGCTAGAGGTTCTCTCAGTCTGGGTTCCTGGGAGCAGCCCTACCCCTATGACTTCACTAGGCATTGCCCTAGTGGAGACTCCCTGTTGTCTCCCTGATCTTACGGCTTTGCTAGGCATTTCCTTAGTGTAGACTCTGCAGTGGCTCTGCCCCTGTGGCAATCTGTTGCCTGGGCTCTGAGACTCTGAGCCATCCTGGAAATACGGGTGGAATTAGTGTAACCATGCGTCCACAGCTCGTGTACTCTGTATACCTGCAATGTAGATTCAACACCAGGTGAATGGCACCAAGGTTTACTACATACCCTTTCTGGAGGGGCAGCCACTGTGGCCCAAACTATATGCTGTATCAGAA
Organism: Loris lydekkerianus; assembly: GCA_963574355.1. Taxonomy (NCBI): domain Eukaryota; kingdom Metazoa; phylum Chordata; class Mammalia; order Primates; family Lorisidae; genus Loris; species Loris lydekkerianus. The sequence goes on from CAUYPK010029957.1 coordinate 9,146, forward strand.
TGCATGGAGCAAGTACCCTGGGCCCCTCTTTTGAAATTCTTTTTTCAAGGTCTTGGCACTATGGGCTGGTGATCAGAGTGGCAGTCTTGAAGATCTCCAAAATGTTTTGGGGTTCATTCTTCAATTATCTTGATCATTAACATCTGGATTCCTTCTTGCCACACTAATATCATTATTAAAAGGTCTCTTGGGGGTTTTCTCTCAAATACATTTTCATATATTTAAAGGCAATTTTCCAACTCTATGTTTTCTTTTTAATTATAAATTACATCTTTAATTAGTTTCTCTTTTGTTTATGTTGTACTATAATCAGTCAAAAGAAGCCATGCTGAACTCTCAACATTTTGCTTAGAGATTTCTTTTGTAAAATAACCTATTTTATTGCTGACAATCTCTATTTTTTATAAAACCATTGTGTATGAATAACATTCAGCCAATTTTTTGTCGATTTATAACAAGCATGACCTTTCTTTCAGTTTTTAATGCAGTGTTTCTCATTTCCTGCTGATACCTCATCAGAATGACTTTTAGTGTCTATATTTCTAGGAGCATTCTGATCAAGACTACTTAAGTAATCTCAAAGAAGATTGATGCTTTACTAACAGCTCTTTTCTTCTTCTGAGTCCTCACCAGAATAGCACTTTAAGGTCTGCTAAGATTCTGCTGTGTTCTCTTTTCTCTTGTGTTGTTTCTGATAGGAAATTGTTGGTCATTATTATTTTGGTTTCTCTGTAAACAACAATATTTTCCACCTTAATGCTTTTTACCATTTTCTCTTTATCACGGTATTTGAGCAATTTTGTTATGATATCCTTTACTTGAATCTTCATTTCTTGGGACTGGAATATGTGGCTCTTAGATTTGTGGGCTTATATAACTTTCAACAATTTTAGATAATTTTTGTCCATTATTTCTTTAATTCTCCCCCGCTCCCCCCCGCCCCCCCAATCTTCATCCTTTAAAGAACTCCAATTACAGGCAGCATCCATAGCTCAGTGGGTAGGGCACCAGCCATGTACACCAAGACAGGCAGGTTCAAACCCAGCCCAGGCCTGCTAAACAACAATAACAACTGCAATAAAAAAAATAGCCGGGTGTTGGCGTTGTAACAGGTACTTGTAGTTCCAGCTACTCAGGAAGCTGAGGCAAAATAATCGCTTACGTCCAAGAGTTAGAGGTTGCTTTGAGCTGTGATGCCACGGCACTCTACCGAGGGTGACATAGTGAGACTCTGTCTCAAAAAACACCTCAAATTACACATATATTACCCACTTCAAATTGTCCCACAGTTAACTGATGCTTTGTTATTATTCTTTCCCCCTCATCTTCCTCCCCTTTCTCCTCTTAGTCATTTTCCTTTGTGCTTCATTTTGAATAGATTCTATAGCTTTGTCATTTAGTTAACCTTTCTTTTCCTCTGCAGTTTCATCTGCCATTGATCCCTTTTAGTGCATTCTTCATCAAAGATATTTACTTTTTATCTGTATAAATTTGATATTTCCCAACAAACTTTTGCCTTTATTTAACATATTCATTATTTCCTTTCACATTCTAAACATTTTGAATATAATTATAACAACTATTCTAAAGTCTTGGTGTTCTTATTCTTACATTTGTGTCAGATTTGGTTTGACTGTTTGGTTTCTGTTGACTGACTTTTCTCTTTATTATAGGTTATATTTTTCTACTTATTTACATGTCTGGTAATTTTCAATTTGGTTCCAGATATTGTTCCCTCCTCCTTGGAGCATGCATGTATTTATATATCCATGAATATTCTTGAGCTTTGTTCTAGGATACTATTATATTATTTGAAAACTATTTGATCTTTTTGAATTTGGTTTTCAAGATTTCTTAGACAGAAGAATAATGTTTATTCTAAGGCTATCTATTTGGTATTCTGTGATATAAGTGTAATGTTCTATAAATATTGATTAATTCACAATGATTGATGTTGCTAAGACACTTTGAATCTCTACTGGTCTTTATGAAATTATTTCATAAATTGCAAAAGGAAGATATTTTTCTAGTACAGTTATTGTATTATCTATTTCATTATTTTTGTCAATTCTTTAGTAGATTTTGAAATTATCCTATTTGGCAGATACATATTGTTCTGATTTTCTGATGAATTGTTCTTTAATCATTATGAAACATCTTTTTTGCTTTAATAAAGTAATCCACTTAATAATACACTGAAGCCTATTTTAGTTGAATCTAATATAATCTATCAATTCTTCTTATGTGTATAATTTCCATTTTATATTTTTCCCATCAATTTATTTTTATTATTTATTTTAGCCTTTATGTGACTTTATGTCAAAAGTACATTTTTGTAGGCAACATATATTTAGATTTTCCATTTTCCTCTAATCTGATAATTTCTACTTTGTATTGTGTTTTTATTCCATTAGTATTTAATGTAAATTTGATACGGTTTGATTTAGTTCTATAAATTTTAATTTTCTGTTTGTCACATCTGTTTCTCTTTCTCATTTCTCTTTTCTCCTTTTTTATGATGAATAATTTTATAGTTGTAATTTATTTATATATTGGCTTTTTATAATAGTTACACTTCTTTGCCCTGATGTTTTAGTGCTTATGCGTCAATAATTGAAGAACTTCATATGACATATTCAAATTTGTAATTTTGTAGCTCCATTTACCTCCATTGCACATCTCATGCTATACTTGTCTTATGTACCACATCTATGTAAATTCTAAGCCTTTCAAGTTAAAGTTTAAAGTTTTTCTTGAACCAGTCACATGTATTTTAAAGAAATTTAGTCATAGTCTTACCATTTTCTATATAGCTCCCATTTCCAGTGGCCTTCATTTTCTACAAAAGATCTGAATTTCTATCTGTTTTATTTTCCTTTACCCTTGTCTATATCTATACTCCTTGCAGTATAGATATATTGGCAATAAATACTTAGTTTTCTTTTGTTTTATTATGTCCTCACCTTCATTTTGAAGAATGCTGTCATGTACCACTTAATGATGTTTTGATCAGTGATGGACCACATATGTGATAGACATCCCATAAGATTATATTGGGACTGAAAAATTTCTATCACCTAATGCATCATAGCACAAAGCATTAATCACTTATGGTACTGTTAGTTATATAAAAGTATAACATATATAACTATGTAGAGTACATAATAATAAATTACTATGTTATTGGCCCATGTATTTATCACAGTATACTCTTTTATTTATCAACTCACCTACAACTTTGAGCCCTGTAAGCTCCATTCATGGTAAGTGACCTGTACAAGTAACAGGTGTTTCAGCCACATTTTATCCTTTTCATTTCTTTCTCTTCTTTTTTTTTTTTTTTTTTTTTTTTGATAGGATCTTACTTTTTTACTTTGCTATCCAGACTGGCTCACTGCGATCTGAAACTCTGGGCTGCAAGCAATTCTCCCATCTCTACCTCCTGAATAGCTGAGACTATTCTCAATTTTCCTTCCTTCCCTTCCTTCCTTCCTTCCTTCCTTCCTTCCTTCCTTCCTTCCGTCCTTTCTTTCTTTTTTGCTTCTTTCTTTCCTTCTACCTTTCTTTCTTTCTTTTTTTTTTTTTCTGAGAGAGAGTCTCACTTTGTCACCCTTTGTAGAGTGCTGTGGTGTCACAGTTCACAGAAAACTCAAACTCATAGAATGTAAAAGTCTTGGCACAACAACTAAAAAAATGCCAGGAAGACTATGTAGACCGGTGTGATGAAAATGTGTCAAACGGTTTATGAAACTAGTGTATGATGCCCCATGATCATATCGATGTACACAGCTATGATTTAATTAAAAAAAAAAAAAAAAAAAAGAAGAAGAAGAAAACTCAAACTCTTGGGCTTAAGTAATTCTCTTGCCTCAGCCTCCCAAGAAGCTGGGACTATAGGCATCTGCCTCAATGCCTGGCTATTTTTTGGTTGCAGTCATTGTTGTTTAGCTGGCCTGGGCTAGGTTCGAACCCGCCAACCTAGGTACATGTGGCAGGCCTCACAACCACTGTGATATGGGTGCCAAGCCTTTCCTTCCTTCCTTCCTTGCTTCCTTCCTTCCTTCCTTCCTTCCTTCCTTTCTTTCTTTTTTTTTTTTTTTTTTTTGAGACAGAGTCTCACTTTGTAACCCTTGGTAGAGTGCTGTGGCATCATAGCTGATAGAAACCTCAAACTCCTGGGGTTAAGTGATTCTCTTGATTCAGCCTCCCAAGTAGCTAGGACTACAGGTGCCTGCCACAATGCCCAGCTATTTTTAGGGATGGGTGTCTCTCTAGTTCAGGCTAGTTTTAAATCAGTGAGCTCAGGCAATTTACCGTCTTTGGCCTTCCAAGTGCTGGGAGTATGTGAGCCACCATACCCAGCCTAATTTTTTTTTTTTTTTTTTGTTTTTTTTTGGTATAAACAGTGTCTTTGTGTCTTGTTATGTTGTCCTGGCTGATCTTGACTTCCTGGTATCAAATGGTCAAGCTTTCCACCTTGGCCTCATAAAGCACTGGGATTAAATGTACAGATGTGAGCCCTCATGGCTGCCTATGATTTATCTTTAAAGCACAATTTTACTGTTTCTTTTCTATGTTTAGATATGGTAATATGTACAAATACTTTCCACTGAGTTACAGGTGGCTACAGTAAACAGTACAGCAACATGCTGTATGGATTGGTAGCCTGGGAGCAATGGTATATAGCATATAACTTACATATATAGTAGGCTATACCATCTAGGTTTGTGTAAGTACACTCTATGATGTTTGCACAAGGAAATTACCTAACAATGCATTCACAGGATCCACCCTTGTAGTTGTGCAGTGCACTATTGTATTTCCACTTGATATATAATCCTATGTTGACTATCCATTGGCCTCTACTGCTTCTGATGAGAAGTCAGTGGAGTGTAAGCAACATATTTAATGGCTAATTTGGTGCCAATTACCAAGTTCACATGAGCCTCTTCATGTCAATAAGTTATCAGAAGAGGAGATAGTGATTTAAATCATGATGGGAGGGACAAACTTCTAGAAAACAAAGCAAAGAGCTTCACAGATGCCCTTCACAGCAAAATATAACTTTAACTGGTGAAAATATACTGACAAAAAAATCCTTTAAAGTACCATCCTAATGGCATATAGAAAATGGAGAGACATTTATTCTAAATTTTGTTAAGAATAGGGAGATTGTATGGCATTTGAGTCATTCTATCCCTTCACCTTTGTTTGTTACAGAGATACTATAACCAGCATGTACAGCTAAAAAGAAAGGAGTTTCCTCTCTCCCTGCTTTTCAAACTAGGGCTGTGGTTTCAACTAAAGGAGAAAGGCTGATGGTGTTTCTCATTTACCATCAGTCTTTCCTTATAGAAACTCTATTCTAGACAAACCATAGCTATCCAAGGCAACAGCCTGACTTTCTCTTTCTTCACTTTGCTCTTAATTGTAGGGCCAAAGCTCTACTCTATGCTCAGAAGAACAATAATATTAAAGAAACTGGAAGCTTCATCCACTGTCAGCAGAATTTTAAAATAATGAAGACACTTTGGGAAATAATTTAGATTTTCTTTAAAAGACTAAACATAGAATTACTACATGAACTGGCAATTGTATCCCTAAATACATACCTAAGAGAATGTAAAAAAAATGATCTGTATAAAAACTTGGATCATGAATGTTCATAGTAAAATAATGTCCAAGAAATGGAAACAACTGAAATATCTATCAGCTGAATAAAATGATCAATAAAATGCAGTCTAGTCATATAGTGGAATACTACACATATTTGGCAATAAAAATAAATAATATGGGCAGGGTACAGACATTTCCTTGCTAGCTACTCATGGTGAGACAGGGGAAAGTGGACTTCAGGCACCTCTGGCTGGAGGAATCTGCACAGAAACATCACTCTGAGGACAAAGTGAAATAGCAGAAGACTTCAGGAGCCAATGAGGAAGTTAGGAGCTGAGAAAAACCAATGCCATAAGGCAGGAGCTTGGTACAGGCAGAGGCCAGGGTTGTTCTGCAGTATTTTGATTTTGGACTGAGCTGCTTGCTGGAACAATAAGTAGACTCAAACAGTATTTGGTGGCCAGGGTTGAATACTCAGCTTGGTGGTTCTCCCATTAGCTTTGATGCTGGTAGGGCACCAGAATTCTGGGAAGACTGCTTGTATGATAGAAACATTCTGCAGGATCCTAGATCATGATCTGTCTTGGTGCACCTGCTGAGCTCCAACAGCTATCCTTGGGAAGAGCTGAGTGCCCCTGCACACCTATCCCTGGAGGGCTGCTTTCTTGTCAGAGGACACTGTCAGAGGTCCTTCTGGAAAGTCTGGTGAGAGCTTAGGGACCACAGAACTACAGGGACTGAATGCTAATGAAATGAATAGACATGAATTGAGGGCAAAGAAAACAGGAAGACAAGATTTGGTCTCCCTTGCAACTAAAAAGTGGCTTCTGACCTTGATCATATACAGAAAATCTAGGGTGTGTTCTCTGTCTCCTACACCACAGTGCCACCTGGGGTGTAGGCAATATATTGCTATCTTTATTCAATTTTTCCCTTAGGTTTTTTTTTTTTTTTTCTTTTCTCTTTTATTGCTGCTGCTGCTGCTGCTACTGTTGTTGTTCGTTTAGTTTCTTGTGGATGGATGTATTCTTACTTTTTCATTTTTACTATTTTCAATATCAAGGGCTCATCCATTTTTATTATGGGTTTTCAGCCCTTTCTCCTTTTTATTTCTTCCTTTTCTATCTTTTCTCATATTTCCCACATAAATTTCTCACACAACACCTAAGATACCCTTTTTTCTTCTTTATCTTATGCAATAATATATTTAAAATTTTAATCTACTTTTATTATTTTGCTTTTCATTTTTTACCTCCTCTCTGGGGGTTGGGGTGTCACAGCATTGGCCTGTCCCAAGGAGGCTATGAGATCATGGTCTTGGATGTCCTTCTAGATTTGACCTTTGAAAAGAAGGTATTAGTAGGTCTCTGATGAGACATACTGCTGATTTCTTTATACATTTGGCAGAGGGAGGCTCTTGCTTTTGCCAAGGATGCTGAGGAGCTCCTGAATTTGGGGAATCTAACCAGCCTAGTCCCACAAAGTCACAGAGCTGTGTGTATGGTTAAATCAACACTATTTTTCCTGTCACTCTCTTTCTATTGCTCTCTTTTTTCTCTACTTTTCTTCAATTTTTTCCCTTCCATTCTCCCTTCTTGTTTCCCCCATTTTCTCTTTCTTTTCTTTCTCCCTCTTGCTCTTTACCTTTATCTTCCTTTTGGCCTTATACCAAAAGGCCACTTAAACACCTATGCTTTGAGACAAGGACATTTAAAGCAAAGTAGGTAGTGAGAAGGAAAAAGTAGGGGGAAAAGGTGAGCAAGAAGAAAATTCACATGAGGAGGAACCAAGAGAAAAATTCTGGCAACAGAATAGAGCAACATCAACAAGGGATTATGAGGTAGCTATTTCAGAGGATTCCATGTATAATGTATTAATGGAAATAACAGAAAGGGGATTTAAAATATAGATGGCAAAAACAAAAGAACTGATGAAAAGTAGAAAAACAGAAACAAAGAATGGACAAAACATGAAAAATACAGAAAGGATGTGGTGGAGCTGAAGGACTTAAAGGAGTCAATCAGGGACATTAAAGATGCAGTAGAAGTATCATTGCTGCATTAGACCACAGAGAAGAATAAATCTCAGAGGTAGAGGATAAGGTTCTTGAGCTAACCCAGGCAGTTAAAAAGGCAGAAACAAACAAAGTGATTTATGGGACTTCAGGAAGCATTCATGTACCTGTCCAAAGTGAAGACAAAGAAGAAAATTCTTCAAACAGATAGGAGTAAGTACCAATTGACCTGTGGGGGCAGATTAATCAGGTTGATAGCAAACTTCTCAGCTGAAACTTTCCAATCCAGAAGAGAATTGTCAAATACCTTAACCTTTTTAAAGAAAATAATTTTCAGCCCAGAATACTGTATCCTTCTAAACTAAGTGTTGTGCAAGGGCTTCTCAAGTGGTTGGCAGTGCAGATGCAGAGACTGCTATTGAAATGATATGGAGCAAGGAATGACTACATGCTCTGAGTGGAAAGTAGTGACAAACTTTATGTTCTGCTGGCTTAAATGCCATCTGGTCACATACATTTGGTTAAACTATAATCTTTTTCAAAAAACAAAAAATACATCACAAAACATCATAAATGTTGTCTTAGAACCTGTTATTCTAAGGATTAACTGATACTTTTTCATCTGCATCCTACATACAACTGACATAAAACTTCTTATGTCTTTCTTGAACCATAAATGTTTATTCTTCTTAGGAGAACAGATGAATATCTTTCTATCTTCAAAATGCCTTATACCATCTGGAGATGCATAAACTTCTTATTTTAACAGAGCACAACCCGGAGGTTCCATTAGCTTACCAGATGTATGTTTTTTCCATGCATCAGTCTCCTGACCATGTCACCAGTTCTGAAGTATTATCTTCATGACACGGAACTTAACAGTAGCTGTGTTCTCTGACGCTGGGTTGTTGTGCCCCAAAGCGATCAGGCTTAACAGCTTTGTTTGTGTGAGTTCAGCCTTGCCTCTATAGAACAGTGCCTGTCAAACACAGAAGCTGCTCTCTGCAAAATGACTTTTTTCTTTTAGACACTGAGACATACAGGATTTTATCCTATAAGTAAGCCTCAAAGTCAATAATAAAATCAAATCTTTTGCTGATAATGCAAACATTGAGGAAATTTGATACAAGAAGGCTCGCTGTACAGGAATACTTAGACCTATTCTTCAAAGTGAACATCATGATGAATGGACCACCAACAAAGTAAACTCTCACAAGCTAAAGTTCAAAAACTAGCTTCTACAATGACATAAAGGATAATATTAAACAATAGACCTTCACAAAATAAGATGAATAGAATTCCACTACACTTATCAATTCTCTCAATAAATGTCAATGTATTGAATTCACCACTGAAGTGGTATAGGCTGGTTGATTGGATAAAAAAAGCACAAGCCATCCATATGCTGTGTCCAAGAAATATACCTTAGGCAAAACAAAACTCAGTGTGAAGGGATGATAAACAATATTTCAGGAAAATTGATATTAGGAGAAAGGAGGGATTGCACTCTTATTTTCAGATACAAGTGGATTTAAATAAAGTAATGTTAAGAGGGACAAAGATGCTTACTTTATACTTGTCAAGGGAAAAATGCATCAAGAGAACATTTCAATTCTAAATATTTATGCACCTATTGTAAGTGCTCCCAGATTTATAAAACAGACATTGATTGTTCTAAACAATATGATATCCTATAAGACCATAATTGCTGGGGACTTTAATATCCTTCTGGTTGAAGTGGACAGATCATCTAAACAAAAACTAAACAAAGATATAAAGGACATATATGCAACCCTACAACAAATGGATTTATAAATATATACAGAACATTCCATCCCATAGCTAAGGAATATATATTCTTCTCATCAGCTCATGAAACATACTCCAAAATAGATCATATCCTAGATCACAAATCAAACTTCAACAAATTAAAATTATACCTTGTATTTTCTCAGACCACCAGATAATAAAAGTGAAACTGAACTCCAACAAAAATTTTCATCTCCACACAAACACGTGGAAACTAAATAACCTTATGCTAAATGATACCTAGGTTAAAGAAGAGATAAAGAAAGAAATTATTAAATCCCCCAACATAACCACAATGAAGCTGTAGGATTCCAAAGACACCAAAACCTGTAGGATCCTGAAAAAGCAGTCCTAAGAGGGAAATTTTCTGCATTAGATGCCTACATCTGAAAAACAGAAAGAGAACATGTGAACAATCTAAGGAATCATCTTAAAGAAATGGAAAAGGAAGAGCAATCCAATCCCAAACCAAGCAGAAAAAATAATAACCAAAATTATATCAGAAATAAAAGAAATGAAAACAAAAAAAGAATCATTCATAAATCAATGAAACATAAATGTTTTTTCTTTAAAAGATAAATAAAAACAAAAAAACATTTGGCCAAATTAACTAGAAACAAAAAATAATATTTCTAATAACCTCAATCAGAAATCAAAATGGGGAAATAACAAGAGATACCAGAGTGATATAAGAGATTATCTCTGACTACTACAAGTACTTCTATGCCCAGAAATTTGGCAATGTGGAGAAAATGACCAATACGTGGAATCATGCCATCTCCCCAGACTTAACCAAGAAGAAATAGATCTCTTCAACAGATCAACATCAAACACTGGGATCAAAGAAACAATAAAAAAGTTTCCAACAACAACAATAAAAAAAGCCCTGGACCGGATGGCTTCACACCAGAATTCTATCACAACTTCTAAGATAAGCTAGTACCTCTACCTCAGAACCTATTGCAAAACATTAAGAAGGAAGGAACCTTCCCCAACACATACTATGAAGCAAACATCACCCCAATACCACAACCAGGAAAGGAGCCAACTAAAGAGAACTACAGACCAATTTCACTAATGGATATTGTTGCTAAAATACTCAATCAAATCTTAGCCAATAAATTATAGCTACACATAAAAAATTATGCATCACAATCTAGTAGGCTTCATCCCAGGGATGCACATACAGTTTAACATAAGCAAATCCATAAATGTAATTCACCATATCAATAGCTTCAAAAACAGAGACCATCTGCTCCTCTCAATAATGCAGAAAAAGCATTTGACAAAATTCAACATCCTTTTCTAACAAGAACATTAAGAATATAGGCATAGGTGGTACATGTATTAAATGATTCAAGCCATCTATGACAACCCACAGCTAACATCATACTGAATGGAATAAAACTGAAAGCTTTTCTACTTAGAACAGGAAACAGACAAGGATGACCTCTATCACCACTACTATTCTGCATAGTGCTGGACGTTCTAGCTAAAGCAATCAGGCAAGAAAAGGATATAAAGGGCATCCAAATGGCGGCAGAAGAGGTCAAACTTTTGTGCTTTGCAGATGATATAATTTTATACTTAGAAAACCCCAGAGATTTAACCACAAGACTCTTGGAAGTGATAAATAAATGTAGTAACATTCAGGGTACAAAATCAAGTTATTCAAATCTGTTGCCTTTGTATATACAATAACAGCCAAGGCGAGAAGCTAGTCAAAGATTCAATTCCCTTCTGAGCAGTTTCCAAGGAAATGAAATACTGAGAAATAAACCTAATAAAAAGATGAAGGATCTCTACAAAGAGAATTATGAACTGCTAAGGAAGAAAGAGCAGAAGACATCAACAAATGAAAGAATATACCCTGCTCTTCCCCGGGAAGAATCAATATTGTTAAAATGTACTACACAAAGCAATCTACAGATTCAATGCAATCACAATTAAAATACCAGCATACTTTGAAGAACTGGACAAAATAGTTCTTCATTTTGTATAGAACCAGAAAAAACCCATATAGTCAATTTTTAGTACTAAAACAATGGTGGAGGCTTCACTCTGTGAGACTTTAGGTTTTATTACAAATCTACAGTGATCAAAACAGCATAATATTGGCACAAAAATAGTGGCATAGACAAATGGAACCAAATAGAAAACCAAGAGATGAACCAACCTCATGTAGACATTTGATCTCTGATAAACCAAACAAAAGCATGTACTGGGGGGAAAGAACACTTATTCAATAAATGGTGCAGGGAGAACTGGATAACCACATGAAAAAGTCTAAAACTGGACCTGTACCTTTCAATACTTACAAAAATTGACTCCTGATAAGTAAAATATTTAAATCTAAGACATGAAATGATAAAAATCCTAGAAGAAAGTGTGGACAAAATCTCTTGAGGATGTTGGCCTAGGGAGAGATTTTGTAAAAAAGACTTCAGTGGCAATCACAACAACAAAAATAAGCAAATTGGACTTGCTTCTGCACAGCTAAGGACAGAACAATTAAAGCAAATAGACAACCATCAGAGTGGGGAAGTATATTTGCATATCACGAACCTGACAAAGGCTTGATAACCAGGATCTACAGAGAACATAAAGTAATTAACAAAAAAGAGGTAACAATCCCATCTAACACTGGACAAGAGACATGAACAGAAATTTTTCTAAGGAAGACAGATGAATGACTAACAAATATATGAAAAGTGCTCATCATCCCTAATAATCAGAGAAATGCAAATCAAAACCACCTTAGATGTCACTTAACCTGAGTGAAAATAGCCCACTTCACAAAGTCTCAGATTTGCAGATGCTGGCACAGGTGTGGAGAGGGACACTTTTAGACTATTGGTGGGACTGCAAACTAATACAGCCTCTTTGGAAAGAAGTATGGAGAGTCCTCAAAGAACTCAAATTAGACTTCCCATTTGACCCAAATCCTACCACTAGGAATCTATCCAGAAGAAAAATAAAATAAAAAAACATTTTTTTGCACTAGAAAGTTTATTGTAGCTCAATATACATTTACCAAGATGTGAAAACAACGTAAATGCCCTTCAACTCAGGAATGGATTGACAAGCTCTGGTATGTGTGTACCCTGCAGTACTATTCAGCTTTAAGGAAAGATGGTGACTTACATCCTTTGTATTGACCAGGAGGAAGTTGAAACACATTATTTTTTAGCATAGTGTCACAAGACTGCAAAAGAAAGTATTTAATGTTCTCAATTTTATTATGAAGCAGTTGACTACACACCACAGGAGAAAAAATTAATTCTATTCAAGTTAGTGAAGGGGGAACAAAGAAGTGGGGAGAGGATGGAGGGATTGGTGTGTTTCCACTTAAGGGGCACAAGGTAGGCCCACCTTTTGGATGCAGAACACAGCTACAAGGGGGACTCTGCTTAACAAATTCAAAAATTGTGACCTGGTTATTTGTACATTCACAGTAATGTAAAATTTTAAAAATGATAAATACATAACGTACATAAAAATTGACAACATGTTAAGTGAAAAAACTCATTCACAAAGTCCTCGTTTTATGATTTCATTTATAAGAAATATCCAGAATAAATACATTTTATACAGACAGAAAGTAGATTAGTGATTGTTTGGAAGTGGTAGAGTCAAGGCATGTGGAAAAATCAAGACTGACTATTACTGGGTATAGAGTTTCTTTTAAGGGAGCCAGAAGGTTTGAAATTTAGATTGTGGTGATAGTTGTGAATACAATAAGAAAACATTGAATTAAGCAGTTTAAATAGATGAATTGTATAGCATGTGAATTATATCTAATTGAAATTGTTAAAGAATTGATAAAAGTTTCACTGAAACTTTCTAACATGAAGAAGAAATAAGAAGAAAGCTGAGCGATATTTTATAGTCCAACTTCCAACACAGATTCAATTTCAGAGAGACCCGTGATTGTTAGTGCAGGGTGCCAAATACTCATCAGTGAGTGCCTACTGAGTGTTCAAATTTGTCTAAGCATTGTACAGGATACAGAGAAATTGAGATGAAAACCCAAAAGCTCATCCAGCTATATGTTTTATCTACATGATTGAAAATAAACAGATGGTATAAGCTACATCTGAAAATATAAATACTTACATAAAATCCCTCTTCCTTTAAGTCTCTGTGTCCATTCTGTTCTGTGTCTGTCAACATTTCACCCTGATGCCCAATTAACTGTGCTGCAAAGTCCCATTTGGTAAGCAAGAAATGTTGACTTCATTATGTTTTCATTACATTTCCAATAGTTTCTTCTGCAATGGAAATTTAGTTTATAGTATGATCAAAGATGTTAACACACCACCTGTTCTATGTCATAACACTTACCCTGTTTAATGGAATAAAGCCCATGGTGGGCATTCCTTTAAACAACCAAGGGGAGAAATGCACATTATGTTGCAGATTTTGAGACACCTTTCCTGCATATCTAGTTTTCGTCTCCCTCTTTTTGCTTCGATTTTGTTATTTGGCATATTGGCTTTTCATCAAAACAAATATTTTTCAAGCTGATATTGTTGTGAAAAGATTTCATTTAAAATTTCTTTTTTATAATTACTGATAGAATGTTGTAAAATTGCTTCAGAATGTGTCAAAATCATGAAAATTTCTTAAATCCTTCAAATTTAGTTGGATATTTGAAATATTTTTTTTAATTTTAATTTTAATTTTATTTTATTTATTTATTTATTTTTTATAGATAAAAATATGCACCATAGATGTGGCCCAACCCTGAAAATTTATTGAAACCTAGGACAGTTTTTAAAATACCGATATACTCGAGTATAAGCCGAGCTTTTTCGGCACAAAATTTGTGCTGAGTTCGGGTTTTTCAGCACAAATTTTGTGCCGAAAAAGCTCGGCTTATACTCGAGTATATACAGTATATAAATTTCAAGATTTATAAGTTTTAGACAATTTTCTCATGTACTTTTGCAGTTATTTCTTTCTTGTGATAAGTGGTTTTAAATGCAAATGACTGTTGTTTCTGCTCTATACTTATTTAGGACAAACTAGATATAGACTATATATCATAATTTATTTTTTTTTTTTTTTGGTTAAATCATAGCTGTGGACATTGATATGATCATGGGGCATCATACACTAGTTTCATAGACCATGTGACACATTTTCATCCCACTGGTCAACACAGCCTTTCTGGCATTCTCCCAGTTATTGTGCCAAGACATCTACATTCCACATCTACCAAGTTTCACATTGAATCAACTTTGAAACCAAGACAATGAATGAGATCAATAAGATTCTAACAAACAGAATCCAACAACACTTCAAAAAAATTATACACCACATCCAAGTGGGATTTATCCCAGGGTCCCAAGGCTGATTCAACATATGTAAATCTATAAAATGTAATTCAGCACATAAACAAACTAAAAAATAAAGACTGTATGATTCTCTCAATCGATGCAGAAAAAGCTTTTGATAATATCCAGCATCCCTTCATCATCAGAACACTTAAGAAAATTGGTATAGAAGGGACATTTCTTTCTTTTTTATATATTTTTTAATTTTATTATCTTTTTTTAATTAAATCATAGCTGTGTACATTGATATGATCATGGGGCACCATAAACTAGTTTCATAGACCGTTTGACACATTTTCATCCCACTGGTCAACACAGCCTTTCTGGCATTCTCCCAGTTATTGTGCCAAGACATCTACATTCCACATCT
The DNA here is from genome assembly GCA_963574355.1 of Loris lydekkerianus. Lineage (NCBI taxonomy): Eukaryota > Metazoa > Chordata > Mammalia > Primates > Lorisidae > Loris > Loris lydekkerianus. The sequence goes on from CAUYPK010029957.1 coordinate 24,294, forward strand.
ACCAAATTTCACATATACCCTTGTAAGATGCACCACAGGTGTAATCCCACCAATCCCCCTCCCTCCAATCATATCCTCCCTGCCCCCCTCCCTTTCCTCCTTCCCCTTATTCTTAGTTTGTAACTGGGTCATAGCATTCATGTGAAAGCCCTAAATTAGTTTCATAGTAGGGCTGAGTACATTGGATACTTTTTCTTCCATTCTTGAGATACTTTACTAAGAAGAATATGTTCCAGCTCCATCCATGTAAACATGAAAGCGGTAAAGTTTCCTTCTTTCTTTAAGGCTGCATAATATTCCATGGTGTACATATACCACAAATTATTAATCCAATTGTGGATCGATGGGCACTTGGGCTTTTTCCATGACTTAGCAATTGTAAATAGGGCTGCAATAAACATTCTGGTACAGATATCTTTGTTATGATGTGATTTTTGGTCTTTTGGGTAGATGCCCAGGACAGGAATTACAGGATTGAATGGCAGATCTATTTTTAGATCTCTAAGTATTCTCCATATATCTCTCCAAAAGAAATGTAATAATTTGCATTCCCACCAGCAATGCAAAAGTGTTCCCTTTTCTCCACATCCTCGCCAACATCTCTGGTCTTGGGATTTTGTGATATAGGCCAGTCTCACTGGAGTTAGATGATATCTCAAAGTAGTTTTGATTTGCATTTCTCTGATGATTAAAGATGATGAGCATTTTTTCATATGTCTGAAGGCC